>JAKUAP010000014.1:0-182184 GCA_030563005.1 Komagataea qinlingensis
ACCACTTTGAGAATGGGCTAATCATCATTTGTAATCGTCAAAATAAGATTTCTAGGTTTCAAGTCACCATGAATCACCTCTTTCGAATGCATGAACTTCACTTCTTTTCTTAGCATTAATTGATACGGCATATCCTGTCAGAATCGTGGACTTGAACCATCGGATCTAACCATGAGTGTGATCACTACATAGATATGTTTCAGACTTGGTTAGATGTTACCTATTTAAGAACAATTAAACATGGAACCTCACATTCTCATAGACATTGCCCAAAGGAGTAGGTAATTGTACTATTATGAAGCACCACTTTGGGTATATAAAGAACCCGACACACAATTACACTGTTCTTGAGAGTAAATTGCTTACTGTATTTTCTGGGAATATTTAACAAATTGTGGCTTCTTTGACACAAAACCTTAAGTCACACCGATCGATGTATTGTCATCAACAGTTTAATATCTATTGAGGTAATCTCACTACTATTCTATACACTTTACGAATTCAGAATTTAAAACATAGGAAGTCTTCCCTTCCGATCAGTACTTTCCTCAACTCAATTAATCCCTATTTGAAGGGTATCATCTTCAACACAAAAAGACTCGTCATAAATCTCCAATAAACAAACGCTATTAGCAACTCCCTCCACAACTAAACACCCAAAAATCGGGCGATGAAATATACCGTCATTCTCCTCAATCACCAAAATTAGCGAGGTTGCCTTCATGATCCAAGCCACCATCGGTTCGGTATCACTAAGCTAAATACAACCTTATTCAAGCCACTGTAGACTTGGAGACTCCCTGAGCTCATCCACGGGTCCGAGTTGTACTATGTACTGTGTACTGTGTACGATATTCGTTAAAGATTCCGGATTCATGTAAGTGTGGCTAATCAAAATCATCATCAACACAACCATGATTCATCCAGCTGCTGATTCACGGTACCGTTATGCGATTGCATCATTGTGGAAGAGAGAGGGGTGGGTATATAAGGGGATGGGATTGTTTTTGATCTTGAACGAACTAACACTGCTATACACAAAGATCTAAACTTGCATCATGGCACCGTCGGCAACTACCACGGAACAAATCACTACCAAAACTGCCGAACTATCACTCAATTCACCTAAGTTTGAAGAACAAACCAACAAACGTTCCAATATACCTGTTGAAGAACTCAAATCAATCAAAGAGAAACTTCATGGCAAGAGATTTGAAAGAGATACTTCTTTATATGGTGTTAAAGTTGAAGTCACTGATGATGGATTGATTCAAGTTCCAGAAGATGAAATCAAAAGCGCTAAAAATCCAGAATGGTTACCAACTTGGAATCCAACTGAGAAATATGAACCATATGTTGAATTTCCATGGGAAGATAGAGGTTTGGAAGCTGATCCAGAATTAAAGAATTTATTCCCAAAAGGTGGTGATTACGAAACAAGAAACTTAACTCCTAAATTTGGTACTGAAATCAAAGGTATTCAATTATCTTTATTATCAGATGAAGCTAAGAATGATTTAGCCAAATACGTTGCACAAAGAGGTGTCTTAGTCTTCAGAAATCAAGATCTTGCCTCAAAAGGTCCGGAATTTGCAGCCAAATTTGGTGAGTATTTCGGTCCTTCACATATCCATCCAACATCAGGTGCACCAAAGACAACATCAAAGATTCATGTTGTTTATCGTCCATTAAAGGGTATCAAACCAGCAGAACACATTCTTAAGAAGAAGAACAAAGCTTTGACTTTCCATTCTGATGTCTCTTATGAAAAGCAACCACCAGCTATAACATTCCTGGGCTTATTAGAAGGTCCAGAGACAGGTGGTGATACCGTCTTTGTTGATACTGTTGAAGCTTACAAGAGATTATCTCCCGGATTCCAACAAATTTTACAAAAATTGAAGGCTATACATCAAGGAGTTGAACAAGCTAACAGATCTCGTGAAACTCTTGAAATTATTCGTCGTGAACCTGTCATTAATTCACATCCTATTGTTAGAACTATCCCTTCAACCGGTGAAAAGGCATTATATATCAATTCTGGATTCGTCAGCGAAATCGAAGGTTTAAAAGAAGAAGAATCAAAAGCAATTTTAGGGTTCTTGTATGATTTATTGCACACTTCTGTTGATTTACATATCAGAGCCAATTGGGAAGAAGGTACTATTGTTGTCTGGGATAACAGACGGACTGAACATACTGCCTTGTTTGATTGGGATAGTGATGAAAGACGTCATTTGTTCAGAATTACTCCAAGAGCAGAAAGACCAACTTTGTAAGTACGATCCGCCAATGACCCTAATGTTTCATTCTTCTGAAACTTTAAAAAGGATTCTTTATATTTCAATCCCTATTTTATGCATTTATGTTTATTTATGTAGTTTGTCTCATTCCTTCTAAGACATCCATCATCGTTCCCTTTCTATACCCAATAACACATCTCTCTTTCCCTGCACCATCAAACCATAACCAACATTCCCACTTTCCAAACTTCTCATCATTGCTCAACTCGTTGATCAATTTCTTCACATACTCGTACTGTCTAACATATCCTAACTCGAACACAAACGAATCGGCATTCAACCCCACAATGAAATTTCTCACAAGTGCTTCATAAAACGGTATATCTCCCACCAGCGCAAGTTCTGGTTCATACAACTTCACAGATCTTTCAGTCTCGGGAGAATTATAATCATCTAATGAAATGTATGGGGGATTTGAAGTAATTAAACCAACTCCACCCCATGACTTAATCATCCCAGATACCGTCCCCATTTCAAACAAATCGCCTCCCTCAATCTTAACATTTGATATCCCATTAAACACGATGTTTTCCCTCGCCAACTCCACAGCAACAGAGCTCACATCCAACGCCCTAATTTCAACATCCCTCCTATTCAAGATCCTCGATAACCCCAACGGAATGCATCCTGTTCCAGTGCACACATCAACCATCCTCAGCTTCACATCCAACCTCTTCAGGCAATCACCCAACACACCAACCCACTCCTCGGTTTCCCATCTGGGAATAAGCACACCCTCACGACATTTAACTTCAATCTCTCCAAATGGTTGTGTTCCAAGAATGTATTGTAACGGAACCAATCGTGCTCGTTTCTGGACTGCCTGATGCCATTTATTCTTGGGAAGTTCTGTTTTTATCCAATCAAGTTCCTGTCTTGCCGATTCGATGGTCCTGCAGGCGGGGAGTAAACAGGGCAGGAGTCTCGATTCCTTGAATGCGGTATGGAGCAGTTTTGGTGAGATTCGGGGCATGGTTTGATGTTTTTTTGAGAGAGTTATGTATGATGGAAGAAGTTTTCATTGTTTATTAAAAAAATGTAAACAAAAGAGAAAAAAACACACATGCAACTTTCAACAATCGGCCATATCACGTCAGTTAGTCAATACTATTTCACTTTTGGTGTCTTGTACTGGTGCACTAGATGTTCTACCGTGATTCCAGTGGAACGATAACCGAACTGGTCCTTTCCTCCAACTCAAAATGTGTCGTTGCGAGAATCACGGACACGACAACAGCCACAACCCCATCATCACTAATACACAAAACATATTACAAAAAATCATTTAGATCTCAGATATTCAAACGCCAAAGACTCAACCGATCACAGGTAATCAAAGAAATCGATTTCATATCCCCAGAATTGACAATCCTTCGAGATTTGAACCATAAAAATCTCATACATTTGATTTCATTAACGGAGACAACGACATCGATTGAGTTAGTGTTACAAGATGGTGGGGTCACATTGTCACAGGTAATGAAAGATATAGTATATCTCCCAATTCTAAGGATGAATAAGTACCTGGGTCAGTTGTTTGATGCAGTACGATACCTTCATGATAATGGAATAATTCATGGTGATTTGAAACCTGATAATGTGTTGATTGATGATAATGATGTATTGAAATTATGTGATTTTGGATCAACTCTGGAATTCATGACCAAAATAGATGACAATACGAAGCCAGGTGAAGATGATGATATTATTGAGAAAACACCATTAAGCACACCAATGTTCACTAGTCCGGAGGTTTGTGTCATGAGTCTAGGAACGAATGGTGAAGATTATGAGAAAATACATGCTTTGAAGTTAGATATATGGGCACTGGGGGTCATTATTCATCTGATATTATTTGAGAGATTTCCATTTGAATACGATGAAGACATGACGGTGATTCAGTTATATGAAGTGATATCGAATTATGGAGGTGATGTGCCAAAAGGTGTGAGTATCTATGGTGATTTGATGAATGGGATGCTACAAAGAAGGACAATTGAAAGATGGAGTATCTGGGATGTTTGTGAATATTGGGATGGTGTAATGAAGGTTTTTTGATGAGATGGTCGTTCAGCTAAGATGTAACTACAGGTTGAAACTAAGTCTACAAGAAACATCGATTAAATGGAAACCATAAGGGGAAGAAATTGGCTGTGTAGAGAGTTTCCAATAATCAATTCAGAGGAAATTGTCAATGATCGTGAGGGAAAGGAGGCATCGAATATGACAAGGAATCAATGATTCAACTATATCAATCCAACTTTGTTAAGATATTCTCGGAAATACAGTAGGTTTTCGAGAACAGCGTTGTTGTTGTTGTGTATTAAATGATTAAGATTAAACCGTTCTTTCTAGGTTCTTTATATATTCAAAGTGGGTTTCATACAGTACCATTACTTACTTCTTTGGGCAACGTCTATGAGAATATGAGATTTCATGAGACAGATTTATGCAGTGATCAAGTGCACAAATCATAGTCATGGTTAGATCCGATGGTTCCGGTCCAGGATTCTGACAATTCGACTTGGAAATCTAAAGCCGGGTAACGTTTTCCTTCAAAAGTAAACACTTCTGATGATTTTAGTGACGTCTCTCTCTTTTTGAACCCTTCACCAACCCCAAAATGTCCCAATACCAGGCCTTCAGTGCCCCAGGCAAAGCCCTCTTAGCAGGAGGTTACCTTGTCCTGGACCAGGCGTTCAGTTCGTACGTCGTGGCCCTTTCTTCCAGAATGCACTCCATCATCAGATCTCTACCAACAACCGAACGAACGTCAACAACCGTGTCGAAAATCACTGTCAAGAGTCCACAATTCAAAGAAGGTGAATGGGAATATTCAATCACTGTCACACCAAATAATCAATACGAGATCAAGGAAACACAAGATCGCAAAAATCCATTCGTTTTAAGCACAATTGAAACGATCCTATACTATATCAATCCAACTTCAACAACTCCATTCGACTTAGAAATCAACATCTTTTCAGATCCAGGGTATCACTCAACTTCAAACACAACACCTCGTACTTCATCAAATAGACAATTCCTCTACCATTCAATCCCAATCATGGAAGTCCCTAAAACTGGACTCGGTTCTTCAGCAGGTTTAGTGACTGTCCTGACCACTGCCTTATTATCCCATTTCCTTCCAAATTTCAACATAAATGATCAAATCACATTAAATAAGATTCATAATTTAGCACAGGTTGCACATTGTCATGCACAAGGGAAAGTCGGTTCTGGTTTTGATGTTGCGGCAGCGACATTTGGTTCTATTGTCTACAGAAGATTTGATCCTTCGTTGATTAATAACCTACCATCCATTGACATTGACTCCACCAATGCTGAACAATATCACATGGAATTACAAAACCTTGTTGATTCTGTGGATTGGAAAATCAGGAATGATAAAGTTTCATTGCCTTCCGGTATTAAATTAATCATGGGTGATGTTAAAACAGGTTCAAATACTCCAAGTTTAGTCTCAAAAGTTTTGAAATGGAGAAAAGAAGATCCAGAAAGTGTTGAGATTTATAATGATTTAAACAATGCTAATATGAAATTAGTACAGTGCCTAACGCAAATCAATGAACTGTCCAAATCCCAACTTGAATATAGCAAAACATTGGAATTCCTAGCCATCCATACTATTACTCAAATCTCATCCACATCAATTTCTTCATCCCTTCAACCATTCCAAGACCTGATCACTTCAATTTCGGCAATCAGAAAGAACTTGAAGGAAATAACTCGTCGTTCTGGGGCAGATATCGAACCTGATCAACAAACTCAATTATTAGATAAGTGTTCCAAGATTCCTGGTGTCGTAGCTGGTGTTGTTCCTGGTGCTGGGGGGTATGATGCTATTAGTTTATTAGTTGTTGAAAATGCTATTGATGGTTTGAAGAGAAGAACCGATAATAATCCTGACTTTAATGGTGTTGAATGGTTAGAGTTAAGTGAAGAGGCTAATGGTATTCAATTCGAATCAAATGAAAACTATCTAGAATTGATATAGATATTTAAAAACAATGCTGGAAATATACTACGTTTAGAGTCCAATAATAATAAAAAATGATTATATGACAAAAGTCTAATAAAGAGTCTCTAATACACAGGTTTAGTGGATTTCAAATAAACTGGTCTTGGTTTCAATTGATCATTCTTATAGTATTTGGCACCAATAATACGTTTTGAAACTTGATAAGGTAAATTGATTCTTAATAATTCACAGACTTTTACAGGGTCTCCACTAGCATGAATCCATACTTTTACCAACATAATATTACCGTTGCCCTCTTTATTACGTTTCCAATAAAAGCTTAATCCAATCACCGAATTCTTAATCTTATAAACTGTCAAGTCTTCACTATGAAAGAATTTATCATCAAGGAAGATACGTAATAGATGTTTCCATATCTTATAACTTGCCGCTTGTGATATTTGAAATGCCAATGTTGTTCCATCCAAATTGGCTTTTCTAGTTGGTTGAAAGTCATCTCTGAAGAAATGAGCTTCAAAAGGTTCTGGAAATTCGAATTTCTCTTGATGAGCTTTCAAGACTTCAATCAAATCTATCTTTGTCTCTATTGTAAGTGGGGATTTGGAACTTCTGTTCTCTCTCCATACATTCCAGGAATATAAAAGCTGATAATCACCTTCATCAATTAGACTTTTCTCAAGTTTATAGAAATTGACCTGCTCTGGATAATAAGACAGGAAGAGTTTGGTTAATGGAATATCTGGAATTTTTTCTTTCTGTGTTTCAGATACATTCTTTTTATCTGTGATTGGAGCTTCAACTTCGAAATTCTTTGGATCCGCATTTCTGAGCGTGTTCTGATACGTTTCCTCATCATAGATTCCAGACTCCGAAGACGAACCATTGGAATAATAAATTTGTTCCTTCTTCTCATCTTCCTGGGCTTTCTTCAGAAGTTCTTCCTGCTCTCTAATGATCTGTTTCAACAGCTTGACTTCCTCATCCTCGTACTCATCATCAGCAGATTCAGAACCAATGGAACCATGTGCAGGCTGTCCATCACCTTTCTTAAAATCAAATTCCTCAATCGGATTCTCTTCCTCATCAATAACAACACACTTCCCCTTCTTCTTCCTGTCATTGAACAAATAATATAACCGATCCCTAAATCTCATCTGTCTCCCACCAGAACTCTCACCACTTAATGACTCCTCCTCTTTCTTTCCCACAACTTCATCTTCCTTGATTGTTGCAGAGCTCAACAGTCTGATCCTCTCAGAAATAGCACTTTGTGTATCCTCAGACTTCATCATTTATAAAATAATAATAATGCACTGTCGTTGTATTGCTAGCTATCCAAAAACTTCTTGTAAATTGCTAATTAGAATAATAGCCAGCGATGCAAAGAGTGTGATTGGCAATATATTGTTTAGTTAGCTTATGTACTGCTTTTCAATAGTGTTGTTTCTTTAGTGAGTGTCTGTTGAGGTGATCCTGATGGAGGGAACAGCTTCTTGGAAAGGACCCACATTTTTTTGTGTCTGAAATTTCGTGTGGTTTTGATTCGACGGAACGAGGGATCCTCGTTTAGCTGAAGCTTGATCCCATCATTATCATCGCGTTGCTGTTGTGATCATCAGAGCTTGAAATTGTGGGTTTTCGGTTTTCTAGTCTTTTTGTGTTAAATTTGAAAACTTATGTGGTACAGTGCCCATAACCAGAGAGTAGAAAGGTGCCATATGGAATATGCTAGAACATTGAAGATTGATCTAAGCGTGGTTTAGAAGAAAAAGGAGGACAAAGTAACCTCCTTGTATATATTGCATAGTTTAATATAAGTAAGGGAATACAATAGAGAAATATTGATATTGTATTAAGGAATATCTAGAATAGGCTGTCTACCTTACAACTTTGGTACCACATTCTCATGGAACACTTACCAAATTCAATTGCCAAACATGAATTTCCACTACCATCAGATATTATTGACGATGCAGTGCGCCAAGTTCAAGTTTTGGGAAAGTATTGCAAGCTATCTCATGGATATATTAAATTGAGAAACATCAGAAGAGGTTCGAATGGATTTGTCCACTTGATTGACTTCGGCAATTGCGTGGATTTATCCAATTATACTGAGGATCAAATTAATCAATTTATTGAGATTGATATGGGAAAGATGAGAAGATTATTTCAATTTATTGAGATTGATATGGGAAAGATGAGAAGATTATTAACAGATGGTTCTTAGAAAATAGCTATTCTATTCTAACTTGTGAAATATGATTAACTAATTCATTAATGTAGATTTTTTTTCAGGGTCTTCGTAGAACTTAATAGATAATTGGGATGCGTGCTCCGTCAAGACGAATAACGAATCGTTAATCTTCTCATCTTGTGCCATGGCCCATGTCTTGAAAATGGAATGATAGACACAACCTAAGCTTCAGTCTTTATAATTATAGTTTATAAATGAACAATGAATTCGTATCATGCATAAGCTATTTCCGATTCCGACCTTCATATTTCACGCATTCCGAGGGTGACAGGGGAAATGTGGGTTTTCAAAATTTGAACTTTTTTACAAAGATTGACAACAACAACACACTTTTAAAGATTGAACGAAACCCACTACAACATTTCTTTTGAGTCTACCATGCCAACAACTGTGTTTCTATATTCGGAACTTTGTCAGCAAATAGAACGTCTCGAAGAAGAGAGGAAGGAGTCCAACAGAAAGCTCGAAGAAGAGAGGAAGGAGTCCAACAGAAAGCTCAAGGCGTCCAACAGAAAACTCGAAGAAGAGAGGAAGGAGTCCAACAGAAAGCTCGAAGAAGAGAGGATGGAGTCTGACAGAAAGATCAAGGCGTCCAACAGAAAACTCGAAGAAGAGAGAAAGGAGTCTGACAGAAAGCTCGAAGAAGAGAGAAAGGAGTCTGACAGAAAGCTCAAGGCGTCCAACAGAAAACTCCAAAAAGAGAAGAAGAAGAAGAAGGGAATTCCATTCATACACCATCAACTTCTGGAAAAGAATCCTGATTTAGAGAAATTATTAAATTATTTTAGTGACATTAACTCAACAATAACTTTTGATGAAATAGTGACCGCACTCTCAAAAGCCAAAGAAGATAATTTTGTTGTGAATCTTGGTGAGGAGCTTGAGTACCTCAAGTTCCAATTGAGGTCCCAAAGTAAGAAGAGGCTATTCCAGAACTACATTCAAGAACAATTTATCCAACCTGTCAAATCCCAATTATTTTTCAAATTGTTTCCATTGCTTATCATGCTCAGAAAATGGTGGACTTCCATTGATTCCCCAAACGTTCTCAAAGTCAATGAACACACTGGAGAAGCTAAAGAAATCACCGCTACATTGACCTCCACCGCCTCCTCCAATGCACTATACCGGAGAAATTATGCCAACATAGCACTTGAGCTAGATCTAGAATCTGATGGTTTATCAATGGATACAGAAACACTTCGCACATTCAGAAAGGCTTACCAGATATACTGTGCTTCGGTAGATAGCATGTTTCAAGATAATTCCATCAGTTGCTATGGTGCATATGAGAAAGTGTTCAAGTCTTTAGCCAGAACAAGCAGTAGAGTGACAAACTATCTAGAGAATGGATGTTTCACAATGACAGGAAACATAGCACCAACATACACTGAAGCAACGTTTCAGAGGCTCTTTGTCGATCCATACAATGAAATTATTTGTGATTGTTTCACGATGATTACGGGTTTAGACATCAACATTATTGAGTATTGTCTCAATGTCAAATTGTTTGATACTCTTTATGATGAGTTAACGCTCAAACCGGATGGGTGTTATGTCATCAAAGACACAGGACCACATAATAATACTACTCATGGTCAAACCTTATACCAGCTCAGCTCGATAGTATTACCGTCAGAGGTCAAAATAAAAATCAACAAAGAGGTGAAGAATAGGGTTTCTGGTTCACAACAAAATCATATTATATTGAAAGGCACATATGATCATATTTTGTTAAACTTAAATGTTAGCGAAGATGAAAAACAGAGATTTGAAGCTAAACTCTTACAGTCAGTTAGATATCAATTGATGTCAGAGACAGTTAGTGGTTTAATGTTCTCCATGGATATAGATGGGTCACTTATCATTTGTACTATTGACTTTGAACATATACGTGTGATACACACTAAAACTGGGGTGATAAAACCATTGGAACAAGTAACTTTGGAAGAGATAAATTCACAAGATGAAGATAATCAGTTGGAAATCGATTTTGATAGAGATCAGTTTGGTAACTGCATAATTCCCGTTAGATTGAGAGCATTTAATATTTCTGAAGAAAATCAAAATGGCACGATCATTGGTGTAAATTCAGCATTTAGAATCTTTGAAACCCTTTACAATTCACAGATCCTGAATAAGGAAGGGACAAATGTCAACAAAAAGAGAATTAGATTGTTCAAGAAGTCGTTATCACTTCAATGTCTTACATGGATGGATGTATTGAATTTATCCAAGAATTTAATCTATGTTGGAATACAAGAGTCAAAAAAGGATGAGGCTGAGGCTGAGGCTGAGGATGAGTATGAGTATGAGGATGAGGGTGAGGGTGAGGACGACGGCGGAAGCCAAGGAAGTGACGATGAAGGCAGAGATCTATCTGAGAGTCAGGATGATACAGCTGGTGAAAGAAAAAGAAATCCAGATGGTGATTCAGAATTTCCCAACAAGAGAAGTCGGTTAATGGACAGCAATTACAAGACCTCGAAAAGATCGTCTTTTGACCCACTGGACGACCCATACAAAACTTGCTTACCATTATGTTTCAACGCCAATAAGAAGATTGAGAGTCAGTTAAACGTTCGTGATGATGGAGTGCTCAAAAAGTGTGTGACTTTCAATGATTTACTTTCAATGATTTTTGGAGTCAATACAAATGAAATATACTCAATGGAGCAATCACTGTCGCTTAACTCCAGGTTTTTCCTATTGAAAGGTGCTAAACTCCTTGAATTAGTGGAAACAGCTGTTTATTTCCAAGACAAGCAACTATCCGAAGCAATTGCCCAAGATGAAACTGACCACAAGGTCAATCCAAAGGTAAAAAAAGACAAGAAGAAGAACAAGAAGGTACTTCTTCATTGGAAAGCAATTATAAGATCCAATGAACTATCCCAGAAGCAAATATTCATCAAGCTTTATGATATGGAGAAAGAAATCATCAAATATAGAGCGGTAGACGATATCAACATGTCTTTTGAGTCTTTGAAAGATTACTTGACTCATGTCCCAGTTGCTAATTTTCAAAGAGAAGTCAATGCGTTTGAGAAAATTGAAAGTTTCAATCAGGGAAATTCATTAAATTCAGAAGGTATAATTAGAATTCCACGTTTATACAGTTATGGATTTTTCACTACACAATACACAGGAGAAATTCTACAAAATGCAGCATCAGGTGCTGGTTACCACATTCTCATGGAATACTTACCAAATTCAATTGCCAAACATGAATTTCCACTACCATCAGATATTATTGACGATGCAGTGCGCCAAGTTCAAGTTTTGGGAAAGTATTGCAAGCTATCTCATGGAGATATTAAATTGAGAAACATCAGAAGAGGTTCAAATGGATTTGTTCACTTAATTGACTTCGGAAACTGCGTAGATTTATCCAATTATACTGAGGATCAAATTAATCAATTTATTGAGATTGATATGGGAAAGATGAGAAGATTATTAACAGATGGTTCCTAGAAAATAGCTATTCTATTCTAACTTGTGAAATTTGATTAACTAATTCATTAATGTAGAACTTGATAGAAGAGTGCTGTATGGAAACGTCACGTGCCACATGTCCTAGGAAACAAATATTCGCGAACAAATTCCTTGATCATCTGTTTGTTTTCTTTCTTTCTTTCTTTCTTTCTTTCCTGAGCTGGACTGATTTCAAACTCCTTCCATTGGACATGTCTGAGTTCGTCAACCAATTACAGTCCACCTTGAAAGGCCTGGACAACAGATTCGCCTCAAACTCGATCCTGACCCAATTCGAAAAGCAATCCGGATTGCCTCGTTCATATGCCATCTTGTCCTCAGGTGGTTTCTACTTCTTGCTGATTTTCATCAATGTCGGTGGTATTGGCCAATTGCTTTCCAACATTGCTGGCTTTGTCATTCCTGGTTACTTATCCTTACAGGCCTTGGCCACTCCAGGCACCAAAGATGATACCGAATTATTGACTTACTGGGTTGTGTTTGCCTTCTTGAACGTCATTGAATTCTGGTCAAAAGCCATCTTGTACTGGATCCCATTCTACTGGTTCTTGAAGACTTTGTTCTTGTTGTATTTAAGTTTACCTCAATTTGGTGGTGCTCAAGTCGTTTACAAAGGTTTGGTGAAACCACTTGCTGATCAATACATCTTAAAAGATGATAAAGTTGCTCATTTAAGTTCTAAGATTGACGATGTTGCAGATGCTGTCTCATCAGCTGCGTCAATTCACACCAAAGCTGATTAAAATATTCACTACAGTCAATTCATCTATTAAATCGCTATGTCAGACTTTAAAATAGTATCCCAAATTCATGTCCTTATCAAGTCTTGAACTACCGTAGCTAACGAACGATTCAATTGATTATTCTCACAAATCACTTCATACTTCATACGGTCTACTCTTAGTGAACGTCAATGAATGTTACATTTTGTATCTTTATACACATAGATTGTATCCCCTAATCTGAAAAGTTCTATAAACTCTTATTGAATGCAAAATCGAATTGTTCTGATTTTGAACCACCATTAATTTCATAATCAACTTTAACTCTTAATTTCAATTTAGTTCCCTCTTTACCAACAATCTTCAATTCTTGTTTGAAGTCTTCATTTGGATTGATTTCAGATGATGTATTACTGCTGTGCAGGATTGTCAGCTTCTGAGTCTTTGGAACTGCAAATAGTATATGAATGTTAGAAATCTTGGTGAATTGGTTATTCTTGACAATTGAATCAATTTGTGCAGTTCCTGATATCAAATTATTCAAGCTGAAATAAACATCAATGTCTGAATTACCAAATGCTTTTGTTCCTTGTATAGCTGGTTTGGAAGTAGATGATTGCGTATTAAATAAGTTTAATAAATCATCTTTTTGGCTGTTAGAGTTGATAGGAGGAACTGATGGTTTAGAACTTGAACCAAAGATATCTTCCAATAAATCAACATTGTTTCTGTTATTATTTGCTGGGTTTGATCCAATGTTGATATTATCATCATCCATCAAGTCTAACAGTAAGTCTTCAGTCTTGGTATGTGTCTTACTGTCTGCAGTCTCTAGTATTGTTTTGGATCTGTTTGTTAATGTGAATGTATCATTATTGGTGGTTACTGGAGGTGGTGGGATTCTATCCAATATACCAGATAATACTAATGGGTTCTTTTTCAATTCTTTGATCAAGTTTGTGAAACTGACTGATTTCAATTGAATTGATAAATCAATGGAGTTTTCCTTGGATTTGATAAATTGTGACAATTTTGAAACATTTGTGGAGTTTTGCTGGAATTTGTTGATTAATTTCAATGAAGCAGTCAACAAATATGAGATCAAGGTTGATGAACCACGATCATTCAAATTGATCAAGTAATTAGTCAATGTGCTTTCAGTAATGGCTTCTGAACCTTCTTGGGTTAGTCTGGAATTGATTAAGAAATCACCATATTCACCAACAAGGTAAACGTTGATTAAACTTAAACCAGGTTTGGAATCATCAATATGACTGATTTGGAAAATCTTATTAATTGTGTAACTTTTTAATTCATTATCAGTGATGTTTAAGATCAATGAAAGGATCTTGGAAATTATTAATTCATTGAATTGTAGCTCATCGCCAACAATCTTTAAGAATTTGATAATAGTATCAAATTTCCATTTCTCATTTGGAATCAATTCTTTGATGGCTAAGATATTTGTCAAATTTCTGATGATAAAATTCTTCAACTCTTTGTCGTTATTGGCTGGGTTCTCCAAGAACACTAAGATTTCTTTAACCAATATTCTGACATTTGAAGAGTCCAAAATGGCAAATGATAACTCCAAAGCACGTCTCTTGATGGACATATCCAAATCGTTCAAACATTGAATGATAATGGTGCGGTGTCTTTTAACAGCCAATGGTTCATATTTCACAACGTCCAATAAAGTGTTTAATGCAACATATCTATTGTTGTTGTTTATTTCTTTGACATTTGATGAATTGTTATTTGTTAAGAATTGTGATAATGTGTTGATGGCTAAGATTCTCAAAGATGGATCAAACGAAGAATCTAGGTTGAAAATAGTTTTAATTGATTCATAAAGAATGGAAGCACCTGAATTTTTACCAATTTTAGTGTATGATAAGACATTGGTTAATAAATCTTGGAAAGAGTCAATATATTTGGTAGTAATGGCAGTTTGATCTTTATCAATGAAGAACAAGTTCAAGGTCTTGATGACTGCAATTTGTAAGAATGGATCATTCAAGCCCATAACATCATATTCATGATTCAGATTAGCCTTGTCAATCAATGTTTTCATAATTTCAATGATCTTTTCAATACTTTTGGAGATGATCTCAGATCTGAAATCTGGGTTATGGGTGTATAGAGATCTAATCAATTTCAAATCAGATAGCAAGATACCATGATCAGTAGAGTTCAAGAAGTAGTAAACTTTAGGCAAGAAGATCTCACTTAAATCAGGATTCTTTTCAATCAATTTGGAAGTAACCATCAATGCTTTCTTTTGTAGGTATCCATTGTTCCCCGTGATGATCTTCTCAACATCAGCATATAGATCATTCGATAACTCGTATGATGCAATGTTACCCAAGGTGGAAAGAGCCAATGCAACAATAAACTGATTTGGATGGTTCAAGTCGTTGTTCAAAGAATTGGTCAACAAGGTCAAAATTTCCTGGTTCTCATCAAGAATTAGCATAGCTGCCAAATAACCCAATCTCTTATCGACAAAGTTCGAAGATGCAAGCAACTTGATACATTCGATCTGCCCAAAATGTGTCTTCTCCCCAATGATGTACAGATAGACCAACTTCTGGATGTTGATTCTTCTGGTTGTCTGCGAGAGAGTTGTCTCTTTGAATGATGTTCTGATTAGAGCCGATTCACGCTGGATCGTGGCTCTTTCGTCCGCCATTGTTTTGGCTGACCGGATGGCCTTGATGAAGGATCTGAGTGAAGTGGTCATGGTCCGTGGCTTTTGCGGTGACTGGAAGGGCGCAATTGGGGTGGGTTTGTGTGTCGATTTAAAGAACAGGTTTCACGTTCGTTTGTTTATTTTTGTTTCGTTTTCGACATTTTCTAGGAATTTTGGTCACTGGTAAAGACTTATTTAGAATTACTTAATACGGAAGTCAAGATGTCAGGATGGTACGGGCACAAGACTATACGGGCCAGAAACTATGTTCTATATATTGAAACTGGGTATGCACCTTTTGGATTGAATCACTAATTGCCGTTTATCAAATTCTACACCTTTATCCATTAACAAGATGGATAAAGAAGTGAATCTTTTGGTAGTTCTTCATGGTGCACGGCTATGGCAAAGGTCAAGCTTACCTACTTATTATCTATAACGACTTCGAATTCTGAATCGATATATATAGGATCAGGATTCAGTGTGTATAACCACCATGACATGAGATCCTGGGAGAGCAATGACAACTAAATTCTAGAATCTCCATCCATCTCAATAGGTTCTTGGATTACTGTTCCATCCATAATTGTGATTGCCGTCCGCCAACAATGATACCCAACAACGGCCTCGCCAGCATCAACGATCCCATCTTCACACCATCTCATTCCAGCATGCTCTCCTTCTATTGTCTGCCAAGGAGCATCTTCAGAAGGGCGTGTTTCTCTCTCTGTGTGCTTCGACCCTCCGCGAAGCCCGACCCCACAACGTTCATTCTGACAGTGTCTCCCTTGACGTGAAGCTCGACGGGCTGCCTGTACAGGGACCTGGTGAGCAGCTGGTCGGCGTTGCCGAGCGTGTTCAGGACAGTCTTGTCCATGATGTTCCCTCTGCTAATTACTAATGGGATGATCAAATAATAAAATCTCGTGGTGACTATTTAAACAATGGAATTTCCGAAACTTTTCTCGTGCCACAGCACAATCACCACCATCACACTCAATTAACTCAGAAATGGCAGAATTCGCATCCCTCAAACCAGCCTTCTTCATCCACTTGGACGTCGAGGACCCAGTTCCTATCTACTCCAACAAAGCCGGCTCATTGACCCATGTCGTCGTTAAGAAAGGCTACACCAAAACCCTTGACCAGGCCTATCCCTTTGACACAACTGTCGAATTTGGTTTCGACAACTTGACCACCAGCACTGCCACCGGAGGCACCACCACTTTAGACTGTCAATTGTTTGCTAAATCAAAGGTCAACGGTGCCGGTATCCACATCACTTACTCAGGTGTTGTTGTCCCATCAAAGGAACAGGCTGCTGTGTTTACTGACGAGGCCAAAGAGCAAGGTTTCAACCAAGGTTACGTTACTAATCATCCAAAAGCCACTCTCGATGATGCTGTTGAGACCGAATCATGGATCTCCAACAAGAACTTGCTTGGTCGTGGTAGATTCTTGAGGAATTCAGAGAATGGTTTGGCTGTTGAGTACTACGTCTACGTTTTGGAGTAGATTAAAGATACTCGTATCTTCCTAACGACAATAACTGTTTACTTTACTATGATATTTCAAAAACTTATGTTTATATTTAATTGACTTGTTCTTTGTACTTCTCGACAATTGTATCAAACAATTCATTCTTGGAAGTGTAATCAACCACAGCTGGATGTTGTGGATTCAATTTAATCAATTGTTGTCTTTTTTCTTCAACTTGAGCAGAATCGTTCTTGATTTGGTAATAGGCAATCTCATTAGCTAGCAAATCTTCACTAGTGACACCTAATTCCTGTAATTGACTCAATGCGATTTCAGCTTCTGGAATTTGGTTCAATTGTAAGTTAATAACAAACAACCCTAATAATGTAACAAGACTTGGATGTTGATGTGCTAATTCTTCAAAGAAGTATAAGACACTTCTCAAATTCTCACCGTTCTTCACACTGTTGATCAAGTTCTCCGCAAAGTTCAATATGATTTCATCATTAGAGTTATTGATTTTCTTTAAAGTGATTTCTGCCTTTTTCAAATCATTTATGATTAAATAGATCTCAACAAGGAATAAAATGTTTTCTAAACTTTGAGTAAATTCCAAGACTTTAATGGCCTTTTCATAATCTTCCAATTTGATATAGTATAAAGCACCTAATCTTCCAATGATTGAATCGCTTGCATTTGATTCGATAAATTCTTCAAATTTAGCATCTTTTCCGTATCCAGAGCTAACAAATCTAGTGTATGATTCAAAACCCTCATATGCAGCATCATCACCATGACCAGTAGTTAAGGCTTTTACTTCATTGAATCTCTTTAATGAAACAAATGATCTAAACTTGTAGAAATCAACTAATCTTTTGTTTTCTTCTGAATATTCATCATTATTCAGTTCTAAAATTTTGGTGTATTCACCAGTGAAAAACAATTGGTACAAATTGAACAATTCGTCGTGATCAGACATCTTATCTTATCTATCGAATATTCCTTCAACTCTTTAAGTTTACTGGAATAAAATCACGATCCATTTTCTTGTTTTTATTTCTGACACGTCGAGATTGCTTATGTAAAATACTGCTTAGTCAGGGTTTTTGCCATTTCCTAATCTGAAAACCGATTCTACCATTACCATCTGCATTAGAGGGATTCGTATCAAGTCAATTGTGCCGGCTTTACATTCAAAATGGCTGACGAATACCCACCAGATGTTGTCAGGGGCAATACTTCCTCAGAACACGCATTTAACATCGCAGTTAAATTTTATGAATTGGATCATGATTTGAACAAATCGCAAAGATTGAAACTTGCAGATGCCTACAACAGCATCTCATACACTTCATTAGGAGCGGGATGGTCTGGCTTCCTTGTTGCCGGTAGCATCCCGTTCCTATACCAAAGGATCTCAATCGATAAGGAGAAAATCCCACAAAAGGGAATATTTGGAGCAATTAAGCTAATTCAACCCAAAGGCCGAGCTAATTTAGGTCTTGCTATCATATTTGGGATGGTTGGTATGATGATTGCTTCACCAATCGGTTCAACATACGCGTATAAGAAACAAAAGGAACATCTGGCACAGACTGATCCAAGATGCGGTAAGATTATGGATTTGTTAAGTCCTAGTGAGGCAATGAAATGGTGGATGTATTATAAGATGACTATTGATAAACCAGAACTGACCATGAAGGATCCAAGAGGACAAGGTGCCTATAATAGAAGACTGGAGAAACAAGGAAAGAGTGCTATCTTTGAAAACGGTAGGGATCCATTGGGGTTATATTCTGGTCCAAGACAAGAGTTGAGAACGAAAGTCAACCTTGATGATGTGAAAGAGGATGAAGTTAGTGACAATATTCCTGTTCTTGTCGACGATTATAACGACGATCCATTTGAAGCGAAGAAAACGGTTAATAAGGATTACGGTTCAACTTGGGATAGAATCCGTTCTGAGAAGAAACAAGCTAATTTGGGAAGTGGGAATAATGTCAGTGCTGGTTCTGCTTGGAATAGAGTAAGACAAACTGGGTATCAGAGTCCAGGAACACCTTCATCGGTGGAAGATCAACCTGAACAATCAGGCTCTTTCGAAGAATTGTTGGAGCACGAGAGACACAGTAATGATGAAGAAGATAACAAGAGATGGTGAGCTCGAAATCGGTACTAATGGTCACATGAACATACACATTCAACAAACTTCACATTCTATACATATTATATAACTAACGCAAATATTTATTCAAAGATTATGTGTAGACTAAGTCTAAATCAAAGCATTGTCAGATCTTTTGGATTCTTTCAATTCTTGCAATTGTTTGATCACAAGTTCTAACTCAACAGCATCATTCTTGGTTTGTAAATCGGTGATATCACGGTTTCTGATGTTAACTGATTGATCAGCTTGTTCAGTTTCACCAACGATGAAGATGAAATTGTATCTTTGTAATTGACCAGTTCTGACTTTCTTTTGTAAAGTGTTACCAGTTAAATCAACATCTGAGTAAAAGCCAGAAGCTTTTAATTTACTGTTAACTTCTTGAGCATAGTCAAAGTATTTAACACCAACTGGGACAACCAAGACATGTCTTGGTGATAACCAGAATGGCCATTTACCAGCAAAATGTTCAGTTAAGATAGCAGTCATTCTTTCGACAGAACCTAAGATGGCTCTGTGGATCATAACTGGTCTGTCAATATCTTTAATACCATCTTTTTCAGAAGCAACATCCTTTGTACGATATTCCAATTCAAATCTATTTGGTAATTGGAAATCTAATTGGATGGTTGCACATTGATGCCATCTCTTTAAAGCATCAGAAATCATGATATCAATTTTTGGACCATAGAAAGCACCATCACCTTCATTGATTTCCCAAGCACCACCCCATTGATTCAACGCATTTTCTAATTTCTTTTCAGCATTGTTCCAGGTTTCGATTTCACCAACATATTTTTCAGGTCTGGTAGACAATTCCATTTTAAATTCAAAGCCAAAGACACCATAAATATATTTCAAGAATTCAAAGATCGAAGTGATTTCATCTTCGATTTGATCTTGGGTACAGAAAATATGAGCATCATCTTGTTGGAATCTTCTAACTCTGGTTAAACCAGATAAGGCACCTGAGAATTCGTTTCTGTGAATAACACCAAAATCAGCAACTCTCCATGGCAATTCTCTGTATGAACGTTCTCTAGATTTAAACATCAAACAATGACCTGGACAATTCATCGGTTTCAACCCGAATTTTTCCTTTTCAACATCAAATGTGAACATATTTTCTTTGTAGTTGGCCCAATGACCCGAAGTTTCCCATAATTTAGCATTGTACATGTTTGGAGTGATAACTTCTTCATATCCACGTTTAGTATATTCGGTTCTTAATAAATCAACTAAAGTGTTGTAAATTCTGGTACCATGAGGTAACCAAAAACAAGAACCTGGTGACATTTCATTGAAATAGAATAACTCTTGTTCTTTACCAATCTTTCTATGATCTCTCTTTGAAGCTTCTTCTAAGAATTTTAAATGCTCATCCATCAATTTTTTATCTGGGAAAGAAACACCGTAAATTCTTTGTAGTGAGTCATTAGTAGCATCACCTAAGAAGTAACAAGATGAGTTCTTCAACAATTTGAAGGCTTTTATACGACCAGTATGTGGAATATGAGGACCAACACATAAATCAATTAATGGGCCACATCTGTAAACAGTGGTAGCACCTCCATCTGGAACTTTGGTTTGAACCAAGTAAGTTTTATACTTGGAGTAATGGAACATTTTCAACAAGTCTTCTTTTTTCATGACCAATCTTTCGAATTTTTGCTTTTGTTTAATAGCTTGTTTGGCAACAGTTTCTAAGTTTGGGAAATCAGCTTGAGAAACTGCAGTTTTACCACCATCAATAGCGAATTCATAAAAGAAACCATCATCAGTTGGAGGACCTAAACAGATATGAGCACCTAAATTGCATTCACAAGCTTCACCCAAAACATGGGCAGATGAATGCCAGAAGACTCTCTTACCTTCTTCAGTTTCGAAATCAAAGAATTCTAGTTTAGCATCACCTTCTAATGGACGATCCAAATCCCACAATTCACCATTAACTTTAGAGATACATTGTCTTTCCAAGAATGATTTACCAATGGCAGTAGCGATTGATAATGGAGTGGTTTCCCAGGCAGTACCTTCTTTGATGGAACCATCTTTCAATTCAATCTTGATTGAAACACGAGGTTGACTTGCAACAAACTCATTATATTCGCCTTTCAATTTGTCGAATAGAGCGAGACGTTCATCAATGAATTCTGGTTGTTGATCCAAGTACGGTTTTGGTTGAACCGCGCCAGATGCCTTTGATTTCTTAGCCTTTTGCTTTGGAGGGTTTTGTGGTTGTTGAGCTTTCTGTCCTTCAGCTTTGGACGCATCTGCCACTGAGAGCTTTTGGACTTGTGCCGCGACTTCTTCAACCATTGTTCTCCTGCGTGTGCTGTTTCTTGTTTGTGAACGAGGTTTGTGCTTTGTCGATGAGTAAGAATCAAATTTCTGAGATATCAAAATTCGTTGTCCACACGAAAAAAGAAAAAAAACATTCTTTGGTCGGTGCCCTTCGCGAAACTCACGTGATATGTCATGTGATGTGATGCTCATCACATAGCTGGAAAAAAAATGAAAATGCATAAAGTTTTCATTATCACTTTGTTTTTGTTTTGATACCACATAAACATTGTACTATACCAATCACTATGGAAACAGAGAAGGAGTTCATGCCTCCACTGGACAAGGTGGTGTCCCTTTCCTTTGACCAAGTGGACAACAACCCAGACGCTTTGATCGAGTTGCGTGGTGAAGGAAGATATTTCGGTGTTACAGATCCAGATACAAAAGCTGATGATGGTCCATTATGTGCCAACTGTCACCAGCCAGGACACAGACGTAACAAATGTACCACTGTTGTATGTCATGCGTGTGGTGTTGTTGGTGATCATTACACTCAACGTTGTCCTAAATCTATGGTGTGTTATAATTGTGGTGAGAAGGGTCATTATGGGAATAGCTGTACTCAACGTGCAAGAAGATTGTTTTGTCAGACTTGTGAATCTAATAGACACATGGGAAACCGTTGCCCATCTATTTGGAGATCATACCTAACGAAGAGCGAGCCTACTGGTAAAGCACGCACAGGCCTGCCCAATAACATGTACTGTTATAATTGTGCGGATAAAAGTCATTATGGTGATGATTGTCCATTGCCTAGAAGTTCTAGAATGCCTAATGTTGATGGATCTGCCTTTTCCGGACACAACCTGCCACAACATCTGAGAGAGACATACCACAAACTGCAGAAGAAGAGAAAGAGAGAAGAAAGAAGTGATGAAGATAGAGGACAGAAAAAGAAGAAGTTGTTAGATCGTGTGAAGGGCGTTTTCAAGACCAAGACCAAGAACAAAGACCAAGGATCACAGAACGGTAGACAGCAGCAGCTACATAAAGCACAGAGTCTTCCAATGATGCGTAAAAGTGGATATTTGGAACCAGATAGGTATCAGGATCAGAGAGGAGGGCAAAGATATGGAGGACAACAAAGCTATGGCCAGCAGAGCTACGGACAAGGCCAAAGTAGCAGAAGAAACAACAATAACAATTACTACAACGATGGTGGAAACGGTTATCCTCGTCCATCGCGTTCTGGTACGTATCGTTAGAACTAACACTAATTTCTAGAGATTTTGCATACAGAGAGAATTCATGATTGTTCAAATAAATGTCATTTTTCCGAGTCACCAAAAAAAAATTGTGTAGAAATGTAAAAAAAAAAGTCAAATCATGGAGCACATCAACAAAAGAAACTGACCCAGATTCAAGCAAAATGCTCAGAAATTCTTTAAGACGTTCAGTCGCTCTTGTCCAACGCTCTGTTTTGAGTTCGACACTGCGTCCAGCTCATGTGCAACCGTTGAAAACCGTATTGTCCAGCACTGCGGCCTACTCCACCAAAAGCCATGTCAAATTGACCAGTGAGACATACCCATCGGTCCAACGTGGTGAGCAATACGCCAAACTCACACCAGAACACATTGATTTCTTCAAGTCCATCCTTTCAGAATCCTCCATTATCCAGGACGAAGACGATTTATTGTTCTACAACGAAGATTACATGCACAAATATCGTGGTGATTCCAAACTGACATTAAAACCAAAGACTGTGGAACAAGTTTCCCAAATCATTAAATACGCCAATGAGAACAAAATTGCTATTGTTCCACAAGGTGGTAATACTGGTCTTGTTGGTGGGTCTGTTCCAGTGTTTGACGAAGTCGTCTTGAGTTTGTCAAACTTGAATCAAATTCGTTCATTTGATGAGACTTCTGGTATTTTGAAAGTTGATACTGGTGTTATTTTAGAAATCGCTGATCAGTTCTTGCATGATAAAGGATATATTTTCCCATTAGATTTAGGTGCTAAGGGTTCTTGTCATGTCGGTGGTACTGTTGCTACCAACGCTGGTGGTTTGAGATTATTACGTTATGGTTCATTACATGGTTCTGTCTTAGGTTTAGAAGTTGTGTTACCAAATGGTAAGATTGTTTCATCTATTGATGCTTTGAGAAAAGATAACACTGGTTATGACCTCAAACAACTATTCATTGGCAGTGAAGGTACCATTGGTATCATTACTGGTGTTTCCATCTTATGTCCGATTAGACCAAAGAGTTTCAATGTTGCATTCTTGGGTTTAGATACTTATGAACAAGTTCAAAAAACTTTTGTTGCTGCTAAAGGTGAACTAGGTGAAATCCTATCAGCTTTTGAATTAATGGATTTGAGATCTCAACAATTAGCCAAAGATCATTTAAAACAATCTCATCCATTAGAAGAAGAACATAACTTTTATGTGTTGATTGAAACTTCTGGTTCAAATAACACTCATGATTTAGAAAAACTGGAAACTTTCTTAGAAAACTCATTTGAAAATGAATTAATTCAAGATGGTGTTATTGCTCAAGATGAGACCCAGTTGAGAACTCTATGGGACTGGAGAGAACAAATTCCAGAAGCTTCACAAATCAATGGTGGTGTTTACAAATATGATGTCTCATTACCATTAGATCACTTATATGGATTAGTCGAAGCTGCTAGAGAAAGATTAAACGCTGCAAACTTGATCGGTGATACTGATGAATTCCCGGTCATTGACGCTGTTGGATATGGTCATGTCGGTGATGGTAACTTACATTTGAATGTTGCTGTTAGAAGATATACCAAAGAAGTTGAAAAAGTTTTGGAGCCATTTGTCTATGAATGGGTCAGTGAAAAGAAAGGTTCTATTTCCGCTGAACATGGTTTAGGTTTCCAAAAGAGAAACTATATCGGTTACTCTAAATCTCCAGAAGAAATTGAATTGATCAAACAACTGAAATCCATTTATGATCCAAATTTGATCTTAAATCCTTATAAATATGTGTAAATGTGTATAGAAATATGACTAAAAATTAATTATTTTACTTCTTTTTCTTCCCCTTAGACTTCCCATTACTACTTTGTTCATCATGATTATGTTTTATGAATTCGCCATTTCTCAAGGCCTCCATGGCAGCGTTGCAAATATATCTGAATCGACTACTTCCCATAGGAACACCACCGTACCATCTAGTGACTATCACCAACACATCGTTGATATCAGATTTCTGCAGAATATACATCAACTTCATCCCAGCTCCTGATTCTCCACAATCATTTATCCCTTGCTTCGTAACACCATTCGGCTGTTTCTTGATCCAGGCGCACATGGCAGGATGGGATGACTTTGATATTGACTTTTCACTCTCCACTAATTCATTGATTATGGACTGGATATTCTCACTATCTGAATCTTTGATAAGTCTGGTCGAATGGCCTTGAAATTTAGAGTTCTTTGAACTGGTTATTTCCGACTTGTACCATACTCTTCCTGACTTCAGAGTCGTTGACATCGATGACATTATGCTGTATGTTCTTAGACCCTGCCGTATCCCCAACATAATACCGTATGGCTGATGGCAAAAGTCATTGATCAACCTATTTTACAAGATTGTTATACTCTATGGGCCTAAGGTGCACAAGCAAGGAAGAACACTGGACAAACAATTGTATTAAAAACGATAATGTTCAAAATCATTAATTTTTCATCAAAGCATTTTGTTTATTGAAATCATCCGGATTCGGAAACGTTACGAAGCATTGCTTTTGTATCTGTCATATCACGTAATCAAAGGGTGAGTTTTGATACGCGCCACAACATTGTTTACATTCTATTTCTTCCCCAGATAACAAAGACACCTTTTTTCATAAAAAGGGGATGAGAACATTAGGAAACTGATAGTTTGAGCTCAGTTTTTGTTACGAAGGATCAGAAAGAAGTTAATATGAGGATACTTGCGGCAGGACTCGAGACAGGTGGGGCTATTGAGTACGAGTTGGGGCCTGGATCTTTGAAGCTGAAGAAATTGGGTGTTGTTGGGTCACAGGTGTCTAACGATGAAGGACGCCAAAGCCATATACAGAAGATGACACGGTTTGAATATAACGGATCAAAGTATTTTGTATTTGCCAAGAAGGGCTTAGTGCTGGATGTGTACCTTGATGTTCCTTACGGAGGAGAAGAGAGAGAGGGTTTGTGGTTTACTAATAGAAAAAGATTGATATCGAATCAAGTCAAGTCTGATTTCTTTATTGGACTGGAAGTTAATTATGAGGTAAATGCTAGTAATGGCAAAAGAGAAGGATGGGTTAGATGCTGTACTGGGTTTGGGTATTGTTATTTCATAGAGCTAGAAAAGTTGATGGCATCCAATTATGAGAATTTTGCCATGAGTTTTGGTATGAGTGGGTTTGTTGGGTTTTTTCACATGTTCAAGTTTAATGAACGCAATGATGAAGAGATTTGGAAGATTGCGTATGGTGGTAAAGATCGAGCAATCAGTGTTCTGGAACTGAAGGAGAATTGCAACATATGGAAATCGAGGTGTGTTAGAACTTCAAATTGTCCAAGGCTGAAAAAGAATGAAATTAATGATATTCTAACCGAACCAGTATGGATCCAAGACGTTCTATTGACCAATAGTTTTCAAGATTTTGAGAATTTAAAGATATTGGCAGTTACCAAATTTGGTCAACTATTAAAGTATTTTCCTAATTTTTCAAAATTCCCAATTGATGAGTTTCAGGTGTTCGATCAGATGGCTATTAAGAACATAATCAAGCTAACCCAAAGACTGGTATTGATGAATGATGGGTTCAACAATTTTGTTTTATTTGATGTTGAAAAATGGGAAAAAGTTAGTAACCTTGAAATGATAACCGGCTCATTGTCAACTTTAAATTCCATTGAGATAGACATTTCACTACTTTCTGGAACAACCGACATCGTTGAATCTGCCCATTTGATTTTCATTGCCTCAAATGTTGATAAATCCTTAAGAACATACATCATCTTCAAAACGCAGCGCGGTTTCTGGCAAACGAAGTTGATCTCAAAGCAACCAACAATGGGAATCATTTCAGAACTCTTCATTGAGAACGAAACATCAACCAGTCTACCGATCCAACAGATCAAAACAGTTATCAACAAATATACTACACCACCTACGAAACACATCACCATTCACGAAGAAGAAACGACCAGCTACATGACCAAAAGATCACGAATTATATAACACAAATTTATTAAGGTATCGCATATATTATCATCAGTAATCATCTATAGAAAAAAGTGTATCAAGCCATTATTGGGTATTAGGGCATCATTTGCCATTTCTCGTGTCAATAACACTATACGCTGGAGGTTCAACAGCACCATACGTTCTGTTATTATCATTGTTGAGGTTACTGCTGCTTCCCGAAGGTGCTACATAAGGACCGTTATTATGAGCATGGTGATGTGGATGAGGGTTGGTTCTCACAAAACGAATGCTTCCCTGGCCATCCCTGGTGTATATCTGGCCGTGTTCTTCGTCGATGATGACGATGCCTTCGAGTGGGTATTTGGAAATGATATAAAATGAGTGGATCAGGCCAGGAAGGTAACCCAGTGTGGTCAAGAGGATGTTTATGAGGGAGTCTGCTGAACAGAGACCTCTTTTGATCCAGACTGGTAATGGGGGGAATATCAGCGCAATAAGAACAAGGATACAGTCGGAACAGCACATTTTGTCGTGGTTTTGGTGCGGTTTTGTGGATTTCTGGTGGGATGTTTTGTGGTTTTATAGAAGGGGTTCGGAGGCGTAGATTTTTTTTAGTACTCGGTTCGGTATTATCCGGAGTAATCTTGCATGATCACAATGGAGATACCCATTTTCTACAGAAATTGAAAAAATTTAACATTGGATCGAATTAAAAGGGTGTAATAATATACAACTATATCTCACACCTTGTCATAGACGGATGTACTGTTCTGTCAAATCTGTACTCTCATTGATCTCTCCTTCCAATGCATCGTGGTAATTCGGTGGGTCTTTACTCATTGTTCTCATCAGGTTATTCACTATCGCACTTCCCGTACTTCCTCTTCTGATGTCCATACTGTTGTGATTACTGTTCAAGACAAGCTCATCAATTTGGTCAACTAAATCCTCACTTTCATTTTCACCATTGTAGAAGGCGATTGGTGATCCCATGGTTGGAACTCTTGATAAGAATGTCACTTCATATGGTGAAATGATTGGTGAGTTCAATGGTGAACTGAATGGCGATACCGGAGGTGAGTTCGTTGGTGAGATGGCTTCTTCAAATGTTGGAAGTGTGTCAACGTATGGTGGAAGGTCAATATTCTCTGTTGTACAGGCACTGTTTAGTAACACAATTGGTGTATCTATCAACACTTCATAGTTATGGATTTTGTCTGTCTTTCTTCCAATTCTCAAAGATATTTGTAACTTGTGCTGCACATGAATATAGTTTGTAGATGCTGATGGTAATAATCCATCAATGAACTGAGAATTCAGCTTTGGTATCAAGGGGATTTGATTTAAGAAAGTTTCGTTCTTGACTTTAGTTTGTAACTGTGTTCTATTCTTATGAATTAACAAATTTGACAATTTAGTATTCTCACTGTAGAATAGATTCTCTTTATAGTATTTCAATGGTTTTGATGGTTTCAAAAAAGTCATATATGATTTGACATTTAAAGGACCAATAATCTCTTGAGAATCATCGGCGTCCCTGTTATCTTTGGCGTCCCTGTTATCGCCAATATATGAGCAAGTAAACAAGTTTCGATTTCTGATTAAATTCTCATTTATGATTTCTTCACGAGCAGCAAAAGAGGTGAATTTTGAATCACTTGGTCTGATCTCTAATAAGTTGACACAATGGCCGTTCTTGTATTTGACTTCATCCAGTTCAAATCTCTCATGGTTCAATTCTTTGTTCAAGTATGAGATTTTTTGTAAGACGTTGACTTTGATCTTACTAATATTGAGATGTTTGACTAATGGAGTGAAATTCAATTTTATCTGTATCTCCTTTTCACCAATAGTAACAAACTTCTGAGGAAATGAAATCTCATAGTTTAAAGCATCATCCCATAGTTTGTTGATATAAACCGGCTTGTTGTATGTCGACAGGTCTAATTTTGGTGGTGATCTAATCAAATTAATGAAATGCTCAACATAATAATCTTTTGTGTCATCAACATGAACATTGAAATCAAAGGAGTAATTAATCGACGCATGATCAGTGACAACTGACTCTGGAATACTCAATGGAAATAAAATTGGAATCAAATAAATGTACTCACCAGGAGGGAAGAATATCTGACTTGTTTTAGCTGCATTAGAAGGATCATCTTTGTAATATTCACTTTCAATAACATCATCAAGAATAAAAGGAGAGTATCTGGTAGAGGGTACCACGTGCACATTGTAACTTGCATTATAACTTGGTATTCCATCTCCACTCAATGGAATAAACATATTATAGTTCTGCAATGACAAATCAAACTTCAATTCACCCAATTCAAATACCTCATTTCTAATCTTATTAGACCCTGGTACAAAAGTTGGCCAATAATTCTTACAAAGACACTTCAACTTCATCTCCAACGACAACTTAGTCGGTTGTGGAACACTCAACACGACAGCAAACGTATGAGCAACACTATCATCGCCATCCTCAACATCATCATTATGCAACTCATCCTCATCATCCCTGGTCAGAGTCGGAAGGAAGACGTCCTCATTAGCAATCGACACTTTGACCTCCTCATTCAGCAATTTCATTGGCTTAGGCAGCCCATTGGATCTCAAGAAGTTGGAAACATGGTCATATACAGATTCATCTTCGTCCTTATCGTCAGTTCTGAAGTTAAAGAGGGATCTAATTCCAGATTTGGATGACTTCGACGATTTAGCAGACTCGTTGGAGTTCACTCTTCTCAGCTCGTTCTTGTCCTTTTTCCTTAACTTGGAGAACATTCTCTGTTTTGGGTAATAGATGTTAATGTCTGGGCTTGTCCTGGTTTTAGACAATGGAAAGAGTCTATATTGTTCTGTGGATTGGTTAGGGGCGATGGGTGAATTTCTTGACTGCCTAATCAGGTAGTCGCAAATACCAATCAACCCTTCTGTGATAGACTGTTTTTGGAAGACTTTTTAAGAAATTGCAAAACAAACTCTTCAAGTCTTTGTTTTATAACAATTCCGTGAATTCATAGAAGAAAATGTCAGGTCCTGATGAACCAATGTCATCACTGGCACCTGAGCAGTTAGAGGCAGATGACCCAATCGTTGACAAAGACCTCCTTCTTGCGCAATTAAACGCAACGTCAGATAGACACTTCTCAATCCAACTAGCGCCAGGTGCCACTTCCCACGACCAAGACCAAGACCAAGACCAACTCAGGTCAGTGCTACAGCATCCAAACACGTACTATGCCCTTGATTTACTACCATCTACTGAGAATATCAAGAATCATCTCAAGCTCATCAATAACATTCAACGCTCAAGGCTCTTGCCTTCGGTGGTCCAGCAAGAACTACAATCCATTGATGGAAATGATCTTGAACATGCTTCAGATGACTCAACTGTTGGTTCGATAGATTCAAGTGAAAACAACTCATTGAAAAACGTCAATTTCAGATTTGAGGTGGTTGACACAATTGGTCTTGATGAGATCAACCTACCTGCCTTTGATTGCTACAGGATCTTGGATCGTTTACATGAACAGAGACAGCAAATCAATCAGGAAGAATTGAAAGAGAGAATGAGAGTGGCAACCAGAGCGATCTCGCTAACGAAATATCCAGATTTCTCATCAATTGGACAGTGGAACAAACTACCAGAAGACATTAGAGTTCACCATGTGGTTCTTCAAGAGGTTGAGGCCGCTAGAGCAGTTTGTTCACTTCTATCAAAGTCAGACATATCATCTACCGTCAGTTCTAAGGAAAGCTTGCCAGGTGGTGTTCCAGATTATGTCTTGGATCAGATGTCCCCAGAAGGCACTGAAGATAATACTCTTTTGGTGGTTGAAGTGAAAGGTGGAAAGTTAGGTAGATTATCAAGGAATTTATTGCCAAAATCACACGTTGTCAGTTTTGGCGAATCGTTTGGACATGAAACTGAGGCTTTTGAAGATAAGACTAGGCCTATGAATCTGGCAAGAAATCATGCCAAAACCAACACATCCGGAGGAAGTGTTCTTCGTCAATGCTTATTATATTTGAGTTCCAAAAACTTTAACACTGACGAACTCATATTAACAGACGGACGGTACTATATGTTGATACAACTAAGCTATACCTTTTTTCCTCGTTCTATGGAGGGACCTGCGTCAGCAATTTCATACACTGCAAGTGGTGGTAGTATTGTAGGTGTTGAAGTTCCAATCAGGGTGTTTGCAATTGACTCATGGTTGTTTAGCAGTGATTTAAACTACATTTCACCAGCTTCCTTGATTTTATCTAGATGCTGTCGCAGAATAGGTCTTAAAGATGATGACTGGTTTTCCCATATAATAACTGCAGTCAATTCGAAAGAAAACTGGATCGATCAAACTGAATACAACAAAGCTTGTCTGCGTCTTCAAATCAAAAACTGCCTTATTCAAGCTGGGATCGAAGTGGGTGATGCAAACCAAGCATGTGCTGATGCTGGTGCTGGAGGAGATGGGAATCAAGATAGAGACAGTGAAGAAAATCAATACCTAGGACATGATGGCGATAATGAAACAGGATCACAAGAAATTCTGGAGTCTGGGAAAGCTGGTGGAAGAAGCGATGGCAATGCATCATCTGATGCTAGATATAAGACTCCTTACTATCATAGAGAACGTGTGGGAGTTCATTTGGAAGTTCCAAAGTATTATGATATCAATAGTACATATCAGCCTAGGTGTGGGGATGATATCAGTGTCTTACAAAAAGGTGCTCAATTTATTACAAAAATACTAAGGATGAATAAAGATACATTTTTAGAATTATTTGGATGGAAGAGTGACAGTCCTTCTATGTATCTTGATTATCTAGTCATGGATAAGCGTTATCGTCCAAGCACTACGTACAAAATCACAGCAGAAGATTACTACAATTCTAGCATCATATATTTTGATGATCTGGTCTTGAGGGTCTATGACAGAGTGCAGATCCATGATAACTATGAGAGAAGATGTGATGATGAAAATGATTGGCTTTCTCGGAACGAGATTGATATAGATGAATATATTGAGAGTTTGAACAAAACTAGATTTGATGCTGAGGTTGAAGCTAACAAAAGGATATTTCCACTTTTGTTTAATCCTGACCCAGCCAGTTACCAAGATATGAGTACTTCAGGTCCACGCATCCACTCGCCACGGCTTTTGTTGTATGGTTCGATTGATTTATTGCATGTTTATGTTGAAAACACTTATGCATCTAGGAAGATAGCGGAACATTATGCAGTTGGTAAATATTTAATGTTTCCATTGGTTGATAATTACCCATCGATGTTATCTGAACACACTATTAAAGATGGAATGCAACAGATTGATTTAATCTTATCATGTGGTGTCTACCACAAAGACATGAAGTATAATAACTTTGCAGTTGGTCAAAATGGTGAAGCAATAATCATGGATTATTCACATGTCGAGTTATTTGATCCATCTGATGACGAAATTAGAGATGGTTATCGTCTGGAAATGAGAAAAGATTTCAAGGAAATGATTCTTACCTATGCCAAGAAAAACAATGTAAAGAAGGTTATTGATTTCAACTTCGACTAATGATAACCTATATAATACAAAATTCTGCAGAATATTATTGGAAAGTAGTTTATTTACCAGAATTTCTTAATTGGTTTGCTCCATTAAAGTACATAATTTTTTCAATATTATATTAATCAAGCTTCTACTGTTTTGGTTTTCTACAATACTTGCTCTGTGCAGGATACAATAACCAAATCTTACTGTCTGAATCCAATGCAGTGACTACAGAATATATCTAAATTATCAACTCTACAGCAGAATCAAGTACAGCAGTAAAGTATAAACTTCAAAAAACACTTTTCACCTAGATAAGATATACCTTATTTCACTTTGGTAGCTCCTTACTAGACCTTGAATTAATGTTTTGTCTTTCTTTTCGTCTTCAGGTATGATCTCATATCTTTCAAAATCAAAGAAATGTACTTCACCTTTATGCATGATCAGATTTCTTCCTGCTAAGTATTTAGGGATTATACCAATTCTTGCAATTAAGATTTCTATTTGTAGACAAGCATTTTTAATAACTGGGCTTTCGGAGCTAAAGTGTCCTCTTAGATTCCTTTCTTTTCCATTTCCAATAAATTCAGTCATCATAAAAAAGCCATCAATTGGTAAATATCTATGTCTACAATCACCAGAATACCTCATCTTGAAATGGTCACCAAACGCAAGTAATTTAGGAATGTTGAACTTTGTTCGATCAATCAGTTCTGTACTTCTTGTATTCCTCTTTATTTCAATCTTTTGATTATAGCTATTAATAATCTTGTAACAGTTTAATTCATTACTGTAGAGTTCAGAATAAACAGTGTTCCAGTATTCTCTGAAGATGCTATGATATCCTTTATTCTTTTCATTAGCTCTGAATGCTATGACAAGCCCATAAACATTATAAAACTTCACTGCCACTTTCTTTGTTTGACGTAGTGGCATTGTTCTCCTTGAATCAATTTGAGATAAGTCTTCAGGAACCAAAGAGTCATTTCTTTCTCCCCAGATTCTTGATACCTTTGATGGCAGAAATACTGAATCCGACAAATTATCCAACAGTGTTGAGGTTTTGATTATGATCACAGTTCCTTTGTAATAATGTGAATTATCCCATGTGATATGATTTGACCTGAGTTCCAGAACTCTTTCAAGTTGATCTGTCATTGAACTCAGCTCTTGGCCGATATTGATTTCTAATGATATTGAACACTCTAGTGGTTTAGGTAACATTTCCAGCTTTTGGCTCTTCTTTGGTGAGTTCAGTTCATCCTGCTTTCTTTTCTTGATACCGTCTGAAAGGGTATTAGTCTGCAAAGGACCTCTGTGTGGGAATTTGCATTCGAAAAGGTTCAGATTCTGCAGAGAATTTTTCAAGAAATGAAACTTCTTTCTGGTCTTTGTCTTCTCCACTATATTATTCTTTTCGATCTTATTCATAATGGTACTGATTGCGAACATCAACGGACTAACAAGATCATCAATTTGATTTTTGGTTCTTCTAACACCAACTGGAATGATGACATCCTGTTGTCTTCTGTCATGGAATTCCTTTCCCGACTGAAGGCTTTTGGCACGTTGCGGAGAGAAAAAATCCACCCCCTTCCCTGTTGCTAGATATTCCTCACTTTCTTTTTCAGTCATTGTTTCTGAAGGTACCAAGTTCAAAACAAATCTATTGGAATCAATTTCTTCGTCCTCCGTGAATCTAATATCACCAATCTTCAAAACTTTACCATTAGTTAAATCAACAACCTCAATATCATCCAGAAGGATCTCAAAGTGAAAAAAGTGCGTTACAGATATTTCATCCGGTAAAAGAAGAAAAGAATCTGTATTATCTTCGAAGAAAGAATTTCTGAAGCATTCCTTACCTAAGATTTTGAACCTTTTATTATTGTAATCCTTATCTGGGTATATACCAGTCCCAATAGTTTTCTTTGACTCTTCATAAATACCTCCAGTATCAAGATTCCCACTTACAAATGGAATCAAGGTCCTTTCATTTGCCTTCTCTATGTAGATATAATCAGTTACTTCAAAAGTAATTAGTAAAGGATTGAGATTTATTTCGAAAAAATGTGGTTTGACATTTCCAACTTCTAGTGTCTCTTCTGAATCATGACCGAGCAGATCCACACACAAGGTTGATAAACAGACTAAACCCCAGGAGTGTCGAATAGTAAGACTTTTGAACAACGTGGAGGCTTTCAAGATTACATTGAACAATGGACTGTTTGTGTCAAAGACTCTGCCAGCGTTATCAATACGTTCACCGATTCTTAATCGGTATTTTTTGATCATCTCACCAAAACTCTTTCTCATTGACTCGTTTACCCTCTTCCTGTCCTCTGGTTCGTCGTTCAGAAAAATCAACTCTGGTTGCATAGCATACCCAAAGTGCTCATCAAAAAGGATATTCCATGCCCAATCAGCGTGTTGAGCTTCTTGTTTATACCTTTGGACCCTCTCATCAAGAAAACTACTTCTGAAACACAAAATAATTGTTAAAGGGGAATATGTCAGAAAATCTGTTAACAAATCCTTAGTGAACTCAGTTTCCCAATCTTGTTCAACTCTCGTCGCCAATTCTTTGAAACGAATCTTACAACGGCCAGAAAAGGTAATCCCTTTTACTGCCAGTTCAAATGACCTCAGTGGAATGCTAATAAATCTTTGATAATCATCTTGAATCTCCTTGACTAACGCATCTAGCCCTTTATCGAACCTTTGTTCTTCGTACGCCAACTGAAGCAGCTTGAGCTTCCCCAAATACTTAATGATCTCTACACCCTTCATCTTTGAACCAGAATCATCGTCACCCGACATTGTTGTGTATGCTCCTCCCCCAAATGAGAGGCGAAACAAAGAGAGAGATGAGAAAAAAACTAAACTGCAAAATATGACACAAAAATGCCAGTGCCCCAACCAGATTGTGACAGCTGGTCCGCGCCGCATAACCAACCGCGTCGGCTTGCGCGATTTACCCGATTAGGAAGTGGCACAACCGAGAGGGCCGGATGGAGACAGGTCACGGGACCCCGACCCCACACTCAGCGAAAGCCGACTCGCAATTGCATTGTTTGTTCCTTTGGTCAACACATGACATAACTGACGATGGGCCTATAAATATAAAAGACACAGCTGTCCCAGTTGCCAACACCATGGATCACGGATGCCCACACAGCCAGCCATGAAGCGTTTCCAGTCCACACTCTCAAGGTTCCCCTACCCTACGGCCCAGGCACAGGTTACTCATCACCAGTCACGGGTCAGCCAGCTCAAAGAGTGGTTCAGCAGTCCTCGATTCGAAGGTATCAACCGGCCGTACGATGCTGAGTTTCTGGCACGCCATCAGGGATCGTTGCCAATTGAGTATCCCTCGTCACTACAGGCACAGAAGTTGTTCAGCTTGCTAAATGAGAGGTTCAAAGAAGGTCAACCAGTTCATACTTTAGGTTCCATAGATCCTGTCCAAATGACACAGAATGTTCAGAATCAAGAAGTTGTTTATGTTTCTGGGTGGGCTTGCTCTTCGGTTTTGACCACCACCAATGAAGTGTCGCCTGATTTTGGTGATTATCCGTATGATACGGTGCCTAATCAAGTTGAGAGATTGTTTAAAGCACAGTTGTTGCATGATAGAAAATCATATTATGAATGGATTTCCTTACCTGCTGGAACGAGAACCTCTACAAAAAGAATCGATTACTTAAGACCAATTATAGCAGATGCTGACACAGGACATGGAGGGATCGGCTCTGTTATGAAATTAGCCAAATTGTTTGTGGAGAGAGGTGCAAGTGCAATTCATTTAGAAGATCAATTACATGGTGGAAAAAAATGTGGTCATTTAGGTGGGAAAGTTATCGTTCCTACGTCTCAGCATATTTCAAGATTGATTGCTACTAGATTACAATTTGATCTAATGAATGCTGAGAATTTAATTATTGCTAGAACTGATTCTGAATCTGGTTCATTGTTAAGCTCTGTTGTTGATGGAAGAGATCATGAATTTGTTCTTGGTGTTGTTAATGATGTTAGACCATTGAGTGAATTGTTGGCTGAGGCTGAGACTAGTGGTGCTTCAGTGAAGGATCTGAATGACCTTGAATCCAAATGGCTGAATGAAAACAAATTATACACTTTCAATGACGCTGTTAGGTTGAGATTATCAGAAATCAATCAATCTGATAAATACGAAGAATTCCTGTCACAAACCAAAGATCTCAATTCTAATTATGAATCACGTAAAGTTTACAAATCATTGATTGGTGATGATGGACTCATTTTCGATTGGGATGCGCCAAAGACTAGAGAAGGTTATTACTTGACCCAGTCATCAATCGATATTGCTGTCAAGCGTGTCTTAGAATACGCACCATATTCTGATTTACTCTGGCTGGAGACCAAAACTCCAAACTTGAAATATGCCCAAGAATTTGCTAATAGAATCCATGCTGTTTATCCAGATAAGAAATTAGTTTACAACTTATCACCATCATTCAATTGGAGTGCACATGGTTTCAATGATGAAGATTTGAAGACTTTCATTTGGGATTTGGCTGAATCTGGTTTTGTTATTCAATTGGTTTCATTGGCTGGTCTACATTCAAATGCACTTTCAAGTTGGCAATTATCACAAAGTTTCGTCAGTGAAGGTATGAAAGCATATGTGGACTTGATTCAGACCAAGGAAAAAGAAAGTGGTTGTGATGTTTTGACACACCAGAAATGGTCTGGTAATGAATATTACGACTCTTTGATTGGTATTGTTCAAGGTGGAAACTCATTGACTAGTTCTGGTGGTGCTGATAGTACTGAGAATCAGTTCTAATTGAGTGATGTTTTTTATTCGGTTATGATCATTTATTATTTATTACACTCTTACGACTTATACATATAATAAACATGTTATCTGTTTTTGTGTAGTAGCTTCCATCTGGATTCTGTCTGTGTGTCTTTCTCGATTCTGTTCTTAGTTTATTGTTCAATTCATATGTGAAGTGTCTCTGAAGGATGCAATTTTCTGGAAACGCAATCAACTCAGCAAGCACATTTTTTCAAAGGCATCAAGGATTAATGTGTTGATTTTCTTAGGTGTTCTTTCAAGGTCCATCAGAGTGATCCAGTCTGGACAACAGCTACTTTGACTATGGAAATTGACTCTTCGGTCTTCTGATACGTCAGAAAATTATATCCCTGGGACTCTTCCCTGTGGACTTCATGAACCCACCTGCTATTTTTCGACTGTTGGAGTGTTGAATCGAGGATTATCTCGCAACTATATCCAGCCGACACATCATTTACACTATCATTATACAAAAGAGCTTCAGTGGGACACTACTTCTAAATAATGGCGAAATACAAACCAGCCTATGATTGAAACAAATCCCTAACAAACGAACGCCCATGCCATCTTCCCCCATAAACATATAAATTATCAACATAAATACAACTAATTTTAGCAAATTCCTTAAAACTTCTCAAAATGGAAAGACCCTTCTTGAAATACTTCATTGTTGTTCTGCGTATATTAATATTGTTAGAATTGAGAAAACATAGACAAACCATACACGATGTAAAGACACCATAAATGAACCTATGAAGGAATAAGCTCTCTGTGATATCATTCTCAGCGCATAAAGATATGATCCTCTTTGCGGAATCAAGACAAGTAAAGGATGAGTCCGTTTCTTTCACATATTTAGTTTTGAAATCCAGATCGATATCATGGGAGAAATCATCACTATCCTTGAGGAAATCATCAGTTATTAAAATATCCAGATCATTCTTTTCAACTTCATGAGGTATGTCGTTCTTATGGATCAATATCAGCATAGTCATTCTAGAAATTTCAATAAACAATGATGGAATGGATTTGTTGTTTCTATATCTGGCATCAGAACACATATCTTTCTTCCATTGTTGATGAATCAAAATAGCAGATGATAATTCTAACCTTATCTCAACCTTAGAATCTTCTTTATCTTTCTCAATACAATAACTATGGCATTTGTCTATAATTTGTGGCTCAATCATGTAATAATTAATAGTTTCTCGGAATGTTGGCAAGTCTTGAAACTCAGTATGTGGATTCTTGGTTGAAAGTGTACTATAGGATTCTTTTTCACCTGGAATGTCGTAGAGGTTAAAGTATGGATGTGTGTCCAATATCGTAGAATTCATTCTATCAGTGATGAAACAACACCAGAACAAGTTATGCCTAGCTATCTCTTCTCTTTCTGAGAATTCTTGATCATGCAGCTGCAATCTAGTATTCAGTTTCAAATGTTGGCATAATACAACTGCTCTTGAAATGTACTGAGCAGCATCTAATTCATCACCAGAAGTCATTGACATCAGGGATAGTATCACTAAAGATTGTATTGAAGTTGTTTGGGACTTCAGTCTATTGGTAAACTTCATCTCTTGCTCAACTTGTTGTAGTGCAAGACCATTCGATCTTATATAACTTTCATGGTCACCATTATGAAGGAAGTAGAATCCTAATATGGAGTTAATCAGACTTAGTGAACAATGATTGGTGAATAAATTTCCTTGGATCAATTGATCCAAAGAAGTGAAGAATGGTGATTTTTCAATAAGAGGGAAACTGTGATCCATCTTCTGGAAGAAGAATTCATAAGCTGTTCTATGGAACTCATCAGCAAATTGCAAGAACGAAGGAGGAATCGTGTCAGATGAATATTGAAGATTTAGATTTCCTGGAGATATCAATGGATCAATAAAATAAGCAGTAGTATAGTCAGGTTGAAGTCTTAAATTGTGATTAATACCCTTAAATAGAGCATCACTATGCTTTGACTGATGACCAGAAAACATATTCATCTTGAACACTTTGAAGTTTGGCAATGCTCTTGATCCATCAGTCACCAAAGTCTCAGTTTCTTCATTCAAAGCGGGTACTTTGTTCCGCCGTTGGATCGACTCAGTAGCTGAGTCAGTCTCTCCTATATCAGAGTTTTTCTTGGATTTGAGTTGTTCCATGAATGATTCCAAAGATTTAATTCTGTTTTGAAGCGCCTCTATGTATTCATTGGTAGCAGGTTTCCTCTTATCTGAAGTAGCATAAGAGCATTTCCTATTACATTTGAGACATAAAGAGCAAGAAGGCAACAATCTGTCACACTTCCGTTTGGCCCTTCGACAGTTGAAGCAGGATACACTCATGATATGTCCACAGACTATTGATGGTAAAAGGATAGAAGTGCGAAAAATAAATGGGTCGGGATAATGTGGGCCACAGCTACGAGATATATGGTCTAAACCCACCTTACAATTCTAGAAATCGAGTATCTGCAGACCCCAAACAGCCTTCAAAGCCGTAAACAGAAACTCGCAAGGCTTTTAGTATTGACTCGGTCATATTTGTTTCTTGATCAACTTTTAACTTCTGAATGCAAGTCTGACTCACAAAGTATTTGCCCTGGATTCCCAAATATTCGATGTCGGCCACTTTGGCTTTGGGATCTGTGCCAATGGCCTGCTTCTGACCGGTTTCAACTTTCAACTTTCAAGGTCGGGTATGTATGGCGCATAGTGCGTTATTCAAATGTTGGGCATTACGGTTCCACTGTTTGACTATTAATGCAGTTGATCGACATACTGCATTTCATTGATTTCAGCAAACTTTCAAAACCGAACGATATCAAACAATAGCCTTTTGGTCCTAAATATTTGACAGACCTTCTATTCAACTGATGTGAAAGCCCGTCAGGCAACCAATCTTCCAAAGCGAAAACATTTATGCACTACGGGATCTGGAAAGCACGCCCAGACAGTGGAAATCCACGTTTCTATGGTAGTCCAAAACTACAATTCTCACTTAGAAATTCAAATTTCAGATACACGCTATATGCAAGACCTGCAGACTGCCACCAAGTACAAGTATAGATACATGTTCCACAACTCTGGATACGAGGAAAGACTACATAATCAACTCCAAAAACAAAACCATGAATATATAAACCACATTACACACCAATAAAGCTCCAGATCAATCGACTTATTTGACAGTGACAGGATCTCTTCCACTAGCAATGTTACATTGGTGCATCAATCTTTTTTCACCTGGTCCAAATTGACCAGTGACACTGTGCCAAACTCCTCTGTTGTGGAAAATAACCAAATCACCTTCAGTCCAGTTATGAACATAGATCTTCTCTTTAGAAATGGCCGGTCTCATTAATCTGTAAACTTCCTTTCTGGCATCTTCTAATTCCAAAACTTCCCCAGTCTTGTTGTTTATCAATTTGTGAATACAACAACCATGAATTTGTAAATGATGCTCACCAGTGACTGGGTTGGTCCAAACCATTGGTAATCGTTTGATCTTAGATTCTTCCCATTCTGGTAATTCATCTAATTTTTTTTCTGTACCCTCAGAAACCATAGTTAACCCATCAGAAGTAGCTTTAGCAGTGGAGATGAAAATATATGGATGTGGAGCATAGACAACTGTGGTATTCAAGGCAATTTCTTTATCTTCATCACTCAAATCTTCAAAGGCTTTTCTACCACTGACAAAAGCAGTGGCACCTTGAGCTAATTCTATGACATCACCATTGTCATAAACAATCTTTTCCATCTTATCTCTTGGTGGAACAGAAATACCTAATAAGGTGGTAGCAATTGGTGGCGATAAGTCATAAAGAGCAGAATCAATGTGCCATCTGTAGAATCTAGTTTCACCGTTTTTAACTTGTTCATCTGTCAATAAATCTTTGTGGAAAGTGAAATGAGTTGGATGAGTCAATTCACATTCCTTGATACCATAATGGCCACCTTCTTCTTCAAAAGTCCATTTACCTTGACCCAAGACCTGAACTTGTGGTTGGTTTGGAATCGACATACCGTCTTTCTTCAAGATAGAGTCTTTGTGTCTGAACTCTTTACCATGACCGTAATTTTGTTCACCTTCATCCTTGTCAACGTCGATGTTCAAAGAAGGGTCTAATCTGGCGGTCAATTTGTATTGAGATTTTGGTAATAATTTCTTTTGACCTGGGATCAATAGGACCGAGTATTTGTGTAATGAATCGTGTAAAGTTTGATGATCAGTCTCATTTAGCTTAGATGGATCATTCAAAGCGTATTCTGGTAATGTGACTTTGGCACCAAAGTTTGCTCCTTCCAATGGAGTGATAACAATTGAATCAGCAGCGACCATGTTTCCCTTTAGTATTTCTATAAGTGTTTGACTTGTAAGCTTCAAGACTTGCTTGTTGATGAAGAAAAGAATCCAAAAAGTTCAAAGCAGGGCGGAAATCGCTGCTTTTATAGACAAATCAAAGAGAAATCGTGGACTTGCCCGATTGGCGATGGCCTTATAAGGATTCCCTTATCAAGATGCGTCCGACGGTTAAATTCGATTCCCCACACAACATTTCCGGCGGTATCACGTGACACCTGTGACTATATTGCGACGGTACCGGGGGTTTGCCGATCTGCTGTTTTGCCGTGTGAAATTGGCAGATTTTGTTCTTTTTGACAAAGCGAAGCTTTTCCACATTGTTAAGAACCAAGGGAAAAGCTGTGCTGGTGTTTTAAGATATTTTGCGTGCCATTCGGTGGTCTGCGAAGCCTGGGAAAGTGGTGACATGTTCTCTCGAGTGTGTCATTTCCGAATTTCCACCCAGGATGTCATATTCCTGCGCTGTATGTCTTCCCTTCTCGCAACCATCAGAATATGAACTTTTTCTGTGTCTTTACCTCATCGAAATCTCGACCATCAAAAAAAAAAATTTGCATGAGACGAACTAAACAGAATTCGAACGCAAACCCCTTGAAGCCCAAGAGCACACAATGGCCCACAGAAAGCTCCAGCAGGAGATCGACCGTGTCTTCAAGAAGATCACCGAGGGTCTCGACATCTTCAACACGTACCACGAGCGTCATGAAAGTGCATCCAATACGTCGCAGAAGGACAAGTTAGAGAACGACTTGAAGAGAGAGATCAAGAAGTTGCAGAAGCTGAGGGAGCAGATCAAGGTCTGGCAGACGTCCAGTGATGTGAAGGACAAGGAGAAGCTTCTGGAGCACAGACGGCTTGTCGAAGTGGCGATGGAGCAGTACAAAGTCATCGAGAAAGGCTCCAAGGTAAAGGCCTATTCCAACACAAGTTTGAAAGCTGTCAATGATCTGGATCCGGAAGAGCAGGAGAAGCAGGAGTGCATAAATTTCATACAGGACTCTATTGACGATTTGGAGACTCAATACCAGAATTGTGAAGTCGAGATGGACAAGCTGAATTCGAAGAAGTCCAAGAAGGTCTCTGCAGCTAATGAAGCTAAGAAGGAAGAGTTGAAAGAACTTCAGACCAAGTACAGATGGCATCAACAGAACTTGGAATTGGCTTTGAGATTGTTGGAGAATGATGAATTAGTCGTTGATGATATCAATGAAATCAAAGAGGATTTAGTATACTTCTTGACAAGTAATAGAGATGCAAATTTCATAGATAATGAATACCTTTATGAATCTCTAGATTTGGATGCTAATGAAATTCTACAGCATGAAGTCGTCACCAGTTTTAACGGCCTGAACGAGAAAGAAAGAAGTCCGACTCCAGAAGAACCACAACAAGAACCAGAACCTGCACCAAAGTCAAAATCATTTTCAAAATCAACCCCAGTGGAAACAATGACCCCAAAGAAAGAGAAATTGAAGAGGATTGTGACGCTTACATCCAGTGTAACATCATCACCATTTTCACAACCATCTACCCCACTCGGCACAAACGGTTTAACCAGCACGTTGAAACCAGCTACCACACCAGTGAAACCAGCACAAACAGATATCAAATGGTCCTCACTGATTGCAGGAGCCACTGAAGTGCCGACATTAGCACCACAGCCAGCTGAAAACGTATCCCCAGCACCAGTTGAGTCTGTGGTGAAACAGCAACCAGTTCCAGTCCACTCACAAGTACAACAACCTGAACCTGTCAAACAACAATCACAACAAACGACCACAATCTCATCAACGCCAGACCCACAACCAATAATTCCTGCTAAAATTGATGACTCCAACTACTTGATAGACTCGGCCATAATATCCTTACCCCCAGGTATTCAGGATATCATTCTATCATTCTATTCAAGCCGTTGTACGAAAAGCATACAGCCGAAACAGGAAGGTATTACTAATGGAATTGGATCTCATCGTACCATCAAGAACGTATCAAACTATTTGAATCAATCAAGATACTATTTACTCAATAATTCACCACCGTCATCATCATCATCATCATCATCAACATTACAGAAGTCAACTTCAATTTCATCAACTCCATCACCATCATTGGATAAATCATCTATAAATTCAGTTTCATCAAGTTCATCAACCACTTCAATGATTCAACCTGTTCGCGTTAATTATTCCAAAGATCTTTCATTAGAATTTCAAAAATGTTTGAATGAATGGAATAAGGCCCGTGCTTTGTTAAATTTTTCAAATGATGAATCTTCAAGATTATCGAATGAACAATTGTTTACATCATTAGATTTATCTACTCTTTTCTATGGTTATTATTTCAGTTTGACACCATTTGAATCTCAAATCATTTCAAAGGAATTAAGATCCAGAGGTTGGTATCTACTTGATGGTGGTAAGAGTTGGGAATTTAAGAAATCCAGTGAACAAGATCAAATCAATGGAATTGAAAGATTGAGTAGATTTGATGTTGAAAGTTGGAATTTAGTTGAAATTGTCGAAAAAGGTGGTAAAACTTTAGTGTGGTAGAGAAACCTATCATAATTTTTTTTTGCTAATTTTTGAACTCTTCCTTTTATCCTTTTGTTTTATTATATGATGTGTTTGTTGTGGGTGTTTTTTCTTTTAAGAACAATCTTATTCTTATCTTTTAGTTATTTAAATTTTATTCTTTGTTGTTTGTCTTTTTTGACTTTTAAATATGATTGACTCAGACTGTGTTTCTTCTTTATTGTTGGATTTGAAACATGATCGTTTTGTTCTGGTTGTACGATCTTGATAAAATTCCAATTAACGTTGTCAATGGAGTGAGTGGAATACAGTTACAAATCAAGAGTATTTATGGTTCTATTGATATTTGATCTCTTTCTTTCAAATTCATTGTAGCTGTCAATTAGTTACTAAACAAATACGTCATCTCACCTTCTCCTTCAATCTTATCAACAATCTCCTTCTACAAAAATAACCTCTCCGGAAATTAAATTCACCACTCCATTTAGATCTCTTGTCATTAAAACTTTTAGAATAGAACCAACCTTCATAATCACAAAATATAGCTCTCTTAGTGGCTCTTTTATTAACACGGACATTACTCTCCTTATATTCAGTCAGTTCGTCAAGATCATCGATAATACCTGAATTAACATCCCCATTGAAACAAAGAACGTACCATTGTCCCCAACTCCATTTCCATTTAATCCCATTTTCATCATCATATCCAACATCAACACAATTAGAGGAATATAATCTTAAATCATCCCCAACTGTACAACCTTGAGAATCAACGAAATGTGAAACTGGATCAAGGGACGGGATAAGTAAAATCGAACTGAATAGTTGAAATCCACAAAGGTTCATACCTCGTTCATTCTCAATTAAGATCTCAAACGTGATGTCGTCTATAGCCAATGATGGTTTCGACCTATTGAGGTTATCATTGGCGATGTTCGTGGCAGTGATATGATTGTTTATGATGGTGAAGATTGTGTCTTTGAACGAGGAAAGGCTTGGTATTAGAGTATTGATGATTGTGGATTCCTTGTATTTTTGAATGATCAAGTCTTCAATGGTTGTCTGTGGTGATTGGTCCTGTGTAAGGGACGGCAGGTCATTATCTTCCAGTTCTATTGTTATCATTGTTTGAACTACTTGAAGTATCATGTCCTGTAGACTGTAGTGCACAAAGGTCAATATTTACGACATATTTTTACGTGCACGTACCAGGCCCAGGATCCAGAAATCTAGATTCGAAGAACTTGGTGTTTGCAAGGTTTTTGAAATTCAAGATTCAAAGTGTGTATTATATTTTTTTAAGCATTTGTGTGATAAAGTCGACGTAACGTAGACGCAGTAACCATCAGTTCAGAGTTGTCGTCGAACGATAAAGTTTGGAAGTTACATGAATGAAAAATTATTTAGGCAGGGCTTAGTCATTTCGCGATTCACTGAAATTTACATGATGGCAAGCTGCTCATTACTAATTCTCTCCCTCTCTCCTGAATCAATATCAGGTCAAGTGCTTGCCAAAGAAGCCACTGCTGCACTGGAAAGCTTCTGCACAAAGAATCCCTTCATCGCCAGCACCGCGACACCGGCAACTGCAAAACAACTAAAACGTCAACGTTCTTCTTCATAATAATAGATTTACAGGACCCAAGTGACATCACCCTCCACGAGCATAGACACGTCGCTAGTACAAAAGCACATGATGATACCTTCGTACAAGCCGAAGGACATGGTGGTCCCTCTCCAGCCACACACACACGCTGCCGACTTCACCACGCTCCAGCAGTCCCTGTTGCAACAACAGCAACCTCCTCCACCACCACCACAACAACAACAAATAGACAACAACAACAATTCAGACGCCATCGACCCACTCAGCAACACAGGTAATCTGTTCAGCGACACCATCTCTCCCTTCTTCGCCCCGTACGGGATCGATGTCAGCCACTTCCCACTCACCAACCCACCAATCTTCGAGAGTGCCCTCTACAACGCCGATAACGAGTCAGAACCACGCTCCAGACGTCGCATCTCCATCTCCAACGGTCAGATTGGGCAGATCATCACCAACCACACACTGAGCAATGAGGATCTCTACGACATCCAGCCTCCACCGTATCCAAAGACCTACCAGAACCAGGTGCAGCCACAACCTTCGCAACATTTGAACGTGGACCTGGGAAGCGCTCGCCTGAACCCAGGCGGTGGTGGTGTCCCTCTGGTGGACTCTCTGCAGGCTCAGGCTCAAGCGCGAGCACAAGTCCAACAGAGACAGGCTCAACCTCAGCTGCTGAACAACATGGTGCCGGTTTCCAACAAACCAGCACCACCACCACCACTTCCTCAGAAACAACCCCAGCCATACTCCACCAACCACCAGGGCGTGCCTAACGAGAAGCTCATCTACAACAACGAGATCATCTTCAACCCAGATGCCGGTCCGATTCCTGGCACCGCTGCCTGGAAGAAGGTCAGGCTGCTGGAGAGGAACAGAATCGCCGCCTCGAAGTGTCGTCAAAGAAAGAAACAGGCTCAGATCCAACTCAAGGAAGACATCGCCAACTATGAAAAGGAAATATCCAAGCTGGAGACCAAAAACGATGCGTTGATGGAGCTGTTTGAGTTTGTGAAGTTAAAGTTTAGCTTTGATGAGGACGGGGATCTGGGAAAGCTTATTATGCGTGCGCAAGAAGTTATGGACGAGGAGGATAACTGAGCAGTGTATATAAGAGGCGGGTGTTTCCTGTTTATTTCTTATTATGACAGTGTACTTTGTTAGCCGCTGTAGTTTCGATGCCTGTTAGCAGCCGAGATGGAGTTGGAATTGGTGAGTTCAGTGAAGGTGTTTGTGTCGATGGTACATGACTAACATAAGCAGGCCCTTGCCCTCATCAAAATTAAGAACAGCGCCAATATCTGTTTAAAACAGCTGTGTGCAATACTCATCGTTGATTCCATGACAGACGAGTTTTTGAAAGATACGAACAGTGCTAGTTTGGAAGGGGTCATGAAGTTTGTCGATAAGGTTAACGTTTCCAAAGAAGCTTTATTTGCATGCGTTGTAAAGTTTGTTGAGAACGGTGATGATTTAAGTGTCGTGCAGTTTATTTACAGTGAGATGGAATATGACGTTGGTGAAGAACTTGTGCAGGTTTGTTATGAATTGGTTAGACGCAGAAACGATCGGGAAAAATTGAAAAGAAAAGCAGTATACGATGTTGCAATGGTAGGGATGAAAGACAACCCATCATCAATACTATCGAAACTAGATGAGACACAATTAACAACCACCCTCAAATTCCTATCAAGACAAGACTACCAATCGACAACTCAACTAAAAGCATTCCTAACATTATTAAACATTTGCTAACCATACATGATCCATAGCCTCTTGTGCTGTCATTCTTTCCTGATGATCATACCTCAGTAATCCATCCAAGAAACTAACTATATCATCGTTAAAGAATTGTTCGTTATCCCGATTGACAAATCTAAACCATGGTCTCTTTGTATAATGACCTAAATCTTCATATTCTGGCCCTAATGAAATTTGGTACTTTTCCAAATATTTGTACAATTCATCTGTACCCAACACACGTACTATTTGAACCAATTGATCAGTGTTTGATTTACCATGGAAGAATGGTTCTCTTTTGAATATGATACTTGCCAACATCGCTCCTAAGGACCACATATCTAATGAATAGTCATAATATCTGTAATCCACCAATAATTCAGGACCTTTAAAGTATCTTGATGCAACTCTAACGTTGTATTCCACACCAGGGTGATAAAACTCAGCTAACCCCCAATCAATAAGTCTTAGCTTTTTGTTCTTATGATCAATCATGATATTATGTGGTTTAACATCTCTATGCATTATACCTTTGGAATGACAAAAATCTAATGCTTTCAGTAACTCTTTAATATAATATCTAACTTCTCCATCCTTCAATTGTGGATATAAGATTCTAAAATCAATGTTTTCAATGTGTTCGAATATCAATGCTGGCGTCTTATTAACTTCATCTCTAACAACCCCGATCAGTTCAATCACGTTTTGTCCATTTTGTAAGTTCTGTAGAATCTTAATCTCTCTCTTAATCTTCTTTCTCTTAACAGGTTTTAAAACTTTTATAACGATTGGTGATTCTGTTATTAGTGAAACACCTTGAAACACTTCACTATATTTACCACGTCCAAGTTTCTTGACAATCTCATAATTCGATGGCGAGGACCAAATAATACTCAAATTCTCATAATCTGACCATTGAGGTGGTTGCTTAGCATTGGCATCCGCATAAACACGGGCCGTTGATGGAACGACCATAATTCCGGTTTTGTTGAAATGTGAATCTTTGATAAGGTTGATTGATATTAAAATCGAACCGAATTTTGTATATGAATTTTCCTTTTTCGACTGCCAAAATGCTGGGGAGAAAACTTACCCGGTTGTGGTCACATAGATATTAATCGTATGCATTGACATAACAAACTTCAATTCTCCCAATTCAAATACCTCACTAATCTTGTTATTGCCGTTGCACCTTTCACTTCAACCACCAGTGACCAAAAGAGGGTTACCTTCTGGGGACATCTGATTCCCACTTCCTGATGCACCAGGTTAACTGTGTTTCTTTCTTGTAGTTTGTTCTACTCTTCAATTGATGAGAAATCTGGGTATTTGGTCGATGATGTAGGTCTGCCTGCTACTCTAATTCTTTCTTTCAATTCTTTCTGATTCCTTTCCTGTCTCTGTTCATGTAGACGATCCAAGACCCTGTAGCAAGCAAAGGCGGGTCAGTAAATCATGGATTGAAAAGATTATGGACTTCGTTTTATGGTGGTGATTTAGGTAATCCTGAGGCAGAAGCAGTTTGAAGAGTTGTCTTTGATGACTACGAAAGAAGTTTTGTTGCACGCCTATAGGGGTAGATTTTGCTTTATTAAAAAGTACTTATATATTTTTTATGGTATAATTTATAATTTGTAAACTATATGGAACTCATACCTTTAATAAGCTCTTCTTGTCTCTTTCTATCTGCGTCAGCGTCTTTCAAGTCTCCAATAGATCTCAATTCTCCAATAATATCTCTAGTTTTGTCAAAATACACAAATTTCAACAAATTACGAAGGTTTGATTCAATTTCTTCAATGAATGAACCAATATTAACAACATGAGATAAAATTAAATCATCAGTAACGTCTACTTTCTTGGAGTTTTGTCTGATTAAATTACCATTCAACTTCAACTCACCCTTTTCACTGTTGCTTAGTTCTAAAATCACTGTTGATGTCACTTTGTATTCAACTAATCCCTTACCACCCGCAACTTCCAAAACATGAATGGAATCCCATGAACCACCTTCTTTATTTTGTTTCTTCAATAACACAACACCAGCAAATCCATCCTGTACAGAATCACCATCATCTAAATTCCATAGATAGACAGATGATAGTCCACCTGCTTCATAGTATAAATCACGATACACATCAACGGCATCATTCAGAGCAATCTCTAACTTTCTTAAATCAGTGGAAGGATATGGAGACTCTTCATCATCTTCCAATTCAGGATAATATTTATTTGACCATGGTGAACGGAATGAATCAAGATCTCTGTTGTAATCACAACATAAGTACGCCTTACCTTCCTGTGGATCTTGTTGAGTGGATAGAGGAACATCAACAGTTGACAATAGATCTTCAGATATGGAATTATTCAAACGGGCAACATTGGTTAAATGTTTTGGAAGCCTTTCTGGATTCACTTTACGAAGAAGTGATAACGCAGTGGTATAGGAATCTTCAGACATTAGTCAACAAATACGGCTAATATGATCCAATTGGATGAAGTGATCAATTGGCTCGGGTGAATATTAAATGCCATTAACGTCAAAAAAGGGAGATTTGTATTGAGTTAAGTACTTACATTTAATTCCGCGAAAATATGTCTATCACGTGACCGACGGCTTGATTCCGTCGGTGTGTATTTTAGAAAGGCACTCTAAAAATTTGAAATATTCAAATCATACTGTGAAAATAGTAGCAGTTAACCTAGTGATTGCTTAGTAGCAGTTACCCTAGTGATTGCTAGTATTGAACGTAAATGGAAACTTATAGAGAGAGAACATTAGTAAATGGAAACTCATAGAGAGTATTAGTTGAATGCCGTTTGGAGATGCGGCACATGAACTTATTAGGGCTTAAGATGCTGGATAGAATATATATAGAGATGTTTTCCCTATCTAGAAAACATACTTATGTATAGAGAGATCAGACGAGCAGTGATTGATCTAAAACCAAACTTAATCCAAACACATAATCCAAACTGTATTTGTACAACAGACATTACATAATTCATTAAACGCTTTGACGACCTGTTTCACACATACAATGTGTGAAAGTGAATGATCAATCACGCACTTTTGTCTCAGACATGCTGATAATATGAAAGATATTAAACGATCATTTATCCATAGTTGTCAGATGTTTTGAACAAGATAAGAGATAAGATCAATCGATCTTATTAGTGGTTCGATTAAAGTTGATCTTCCAAATACATTCCGTGATGTTTTACTATAAATATCATTAGCTTCTCCAAATTATATCCAAATATGTAACTTATATAGTATCGAAATTACAATCCAAATATTATCCAAATATTATCCAAATACAATCGTACATATCCTTTCGGTCGATAGTACGATTTAACATACAAGCTCAGAAATTTACAATATAATATCAATTATCAAAAATATATGTAACTAGTAATTGTAGATACGTATAATTGCGCAGAGGAGAATATTCGATATTTTTAAACTTTATAGGAGGAGTACCTGGTTGGGCCACTACCCAGGTGAGTTTTTCGGGCCTCCATAAATTAGTACCAAAATCATCATTCCACTAACAACTGTCAATTGAGTTGCAAGAGCCCGCCAAAATGTCCAGTTTCCTTTCAATTGTCGGTCCATATATTCCCCAACAGCAGGGTCTTTTGCCCAAATGGCTTTTACTTATCTCTTTAGTTGCTGGCTTGAACTCAGTTCAGGCTTATGCTACTCCAGAAATCTCTAAGAAAGTATACGAGAGAAAACCTGAACAAGTCACTGGATTGTCTGCCAGAACCTTCGGCACTTGGACCTTCATCTCATCAGTCATCAGATTCTACGGTGCGTACTACTTGTCAAATCCACAAATCTATCAATTGGTTTACTGGAGTTACGTTGTTGCATTTGGTCATTTTGTTATCGAGTGGTTAGGCTATGGTACTGCTAAATGGGGTAAGGGCCTTGCTGGTCCAGCTTTCGTTAGTACTGGTACTTTGGTCTGGATGTGGTTGCAATGGGACTTCTACGTTAAGGTCTAGGATTCTAAATAGTGATTATTTATTAGATATACGAGAAAACGAAGAGTGATTATATTGTACTAAGTAGAATCTACACCATACGTTCAAAACTCGTAGTTTGATCAATCTCGTTAAGAGAAAACGGTAAATAAACACTTAAAAAACCAATAGACTGTAACTGTAATATCAATTCAAACACTCTCTTCAACAAAACTCCTCAGAAAACAAACAACAAGGGCAACATTCAAAATCATTATATCCAAAGAAATGAAATTTTCAAGCCGAAAATTTCAAAAACAGAATTAAGCATAGAAGGTGATAGAACCGATAAGGAACACTGTATTTTCAATGTCTTGTTGGATCTTGACGTTTTAACACTTCGACTGCGGGACCTAACAATCTTGAGAAACCACGTTTATCTAAAGTTGCAACATCAACATCACTTGTAGCAACAATCGAAGCTTGTCTTGGTGTATCATTCAACAGGGCCACTTCACCAAAATAATCACCTCTCTTCAAGTGACTGATTTTACCCTCTTTCTCTTTAATGACATCTGCTTCACCTTTGATAATTAGATAGAAATTCTCACCAACTTCACCTTCTTTGATGATGACATCACCGTCTTTATAACTTTCTGTGTCTAATGCATCTGCTAACTTAGATCTTTCAAACAATGACAATTTGGATAGAACTGGAACCTCTTTCAAGAAACTTTCATACAATTGTCTCTTCTTAGATGTCTTCGCCAATAAGATTCTTCTGAATGTTGAACGATCCAATGCCCATAAGATAACATCAGTGCTTGCTAAAACAGTGGCAGCTCTTGGAGAATTATACATCAATGCTAATTCACCAAAACTCGAACCAGTTGAACTTTCACTGACTTTCTTTCCATCCACGTAGAATTCAACGTTCCCACTTTCAACAATATAGAAAAAATCACCCTCATCTCCTTGTCTAATAACTTCAGAGCCTTTTGGTAATTTAACTTCTTTCAATGCTGCAATAACTGTATTTAATGAATCTTCATCTAATGAACTGAATAAAAAATTCTTAATCACAGATTTACCCAATCTTTGCAGTTGCTCCTGTGTCTTTGGAATAACTGGTGGTTTCCAATCATCTTGAATACCATCTGGATTCAATGTCTCAGCACTGACAGAAGTACGTCTATTAGCATTAAAAGTGTTTGGAATATTATGTAACACTGGCTGAACAATTTGTGATGATCTTCTTGCTTGATGCGCAGCAAAGGCATTGGCTCTATGAAAATGATCACCAGTATCATTTGGATCCACCATGGACCTAACAGAACTAGTATTTTCTTCACCAACTTCAAAACCAGTCTTGAAGATTCCCTTTTGGTTATCTGATGTCAATTGTTGATGATGCTGAGAATGTGGGTCTTCAGGATCATGGAGTTTGGCATGCGGATCATCATTGGTGAATGGTTGTTTGAAAAGTAATGGCCCATCGTCATTGGAATTGATACCACGTTGTATGTCAGGGTTGTTTCCACTAGCTGATGATAATAGTTGCTTTCTTTGGGATTCTAGCTTCGAAAGGAAGTAATTGGCACTGAACTGGAGCACGTCAGCAGGGTTCTGAAGCTGGACTTCCCTGTTAAGCTCGTTGAGGGCATCGACGTATTCCTTAGGCAAAGGCATCGCTAATTGTATGTTCTGGAAGCGAATCCAAATTGTGGGTTTTGGTGATCTTCTTGTTTGTTCTGGGATTTTTTTTAAGGAGCTTTTTGAGTTGAATTCCGGGGAGATTCGTTATCAGAGGCAGGTCGGATATCGTGTCTTGCACGATATGTCAGGTGACTACAACAGTTGATACGTATAAATTGTATGTATATATGGATATTCTATATGGGTAAAAATGTGTGGGATTGGTTATTCAATGTGGAATCTCACTCACTGGTGCCCTTTCTGCTTCATTCTCCAATCTTTTTCGGTCAATGTTACGTTGTTGGGATAAAATGTAAATGATCAACCAAGAACCGAAAAGGAATGTCAAACCAATTAGAAACACATTAACAGGAACTGGATTATTTCCATAGTAATTCTTGGTTGCATAATCTAAGTAAGTCTGGAAGTAGTTGAATAAACCAGAAGTACAGATCATCAAACCGTAAACTGTACCAAATGTAGTGAAACCAAAAATCTTTGCGGAATAATCACTGACTGTGGTATAGTAAAATGGTCTGTAGGCAACAATTAATAAGATTCCGATTAAGTTCAAGAAAAAAGAATGGAATAAACCACAAACACCAATAACAAAGGACACAACAAACAAAATAACCAAAATGTTAACAGTCTTGACATTATCTAACAAAATACCAATGAATGGGATAGCAACCAAACCACCTAATGGTAAAGCAATATCGAAAATGTTATTAATCTTTAAGGCTAATTCAGTACCAATCAAGTATTCTTCCTGAGATCTGATAGTGGCAACAAAATAGTTAATTCTCATCATTTGGATAGTGGTGAATGCACACATAAGGTAAAAGAACGGTGATTTGATTTGTTCCTTCACAGGGTATCCATCCAAGATCCCAAAAATGTTACCTGATTTATGAATCAATTCATGTTCAACATATTCTTCATATACTGATTTTCTACGGTCTCCAGCAGCAGTCAAACTTGTGGCCCTTTGTAAACCATCGTCTTCCTCAACAGAAGAAAGCAAGGAGGTACGTTCATTGATATCTGGGATCAAATTGGAACCATCATCACCTTCTAATAGTTGACCATTCTCATCAAGGCCTTCAATAGCAAGCTTTTGAACAGTGCCCATAGTTTTATAACTTTGATTTGGCATGATGAATAACTGACATAAGAAGATAAAAACTGGAACAATCAAGTAAAGAGTAAAGAATTTAACTAGTGTGACACTTTCATAGTTTTGATAAATCAATCTGTAGATCAAGAAAACAGCACTTGAAGAATCAAAAGCACCAGTCAACAAAGCTAAGATCATACCACTGTATTTAGGGAAACTGTTAGCCAATTGGAAACTAGAAATGAAAACAAATGGACCACCTAGTGCCAAGAAGACATAACCAGCTAAATAAGGATCGATGAATGTAATGAAGCTGAAAAATTGTGACAGTAATAAGGAACCAATAAAGATCAAAACAGAACCAATAAATCCACAAACTCTTGGACCATGATTATCTAAAAGATTACCAACTAACAAAGCACAGGCATTAGTAACAACGGCACCCACAGTAAACATCTTATTTAATTTCAAATCCTGAGCAACACAAAGCAATGTATCATCACTCTCAGTATCTTTGCCCACCATACCTATCCCGACTTTACAAACATCATGATAGACACCTTCTGCAATTAAGACTGGCTTCAAAGCTGCAAACCCAAATATTGGACCTGCTGCAAACAGACACCAAATAATGGCACATGTCACTTGCAGGATTCTTATTTTGATATCCGTTTGAGTCATGATTTGATTGAAAGCACCAAAAAAAAAAAGACTAAATGATAGTGATATATGCCTAATCAACAACAATTGAATGAAAAAATGGGGCGAAATTGCTCGTATTTGTTTGTTTCCAAGTTTTGATGGTTTCAAGATAAGCAAAAAATATTTATTGAGAAGATTATGTAATTTGGGATATCGGAATACCCCGGACAGGCAACAGACCACGGTGACAGATATTGTTTTTTGGAAGGAGAAAGTGAGGACTCATAGCTAAGAAACGATGTTACGACCCACTGGTTATCATGGCCGTATTTTGGGAAATTTGTATTGATTTTGATGAATATTTGAGTTAGTTAGGACCCCTTTTGAATACGGATCAAAAGAAAGAGAGGAAATCGATGCACTAACCGAGTGAAAACAAGTTACAACAATAAAATTTAATGTTTGCTGGTAACTTCTAATCAAAAGTTAAAGCACAATTCAACTAGTCACTACTTAAGTGGAAGATTATTATTCCTCAGCCAGTGTTCACTATTAAGAAGTTTACACCCAAACACCGCCAATTGGAAAACATCACCAAAATTGAAAATCGACTGGAAAGTTGAAGATTTGAGAATCACACTGCTGTGTTTAAAGCTAAAGCCCGCAATGATTACAAAATATTTCACCAAGGTTGTGATCAAATTCAATCCTCTAGGCAAAGAAGGTACGTAGTGTTACTCTCCCATTTGAGATCTGACTCAGACTCCGCTTCAGAATACTAACATTAACTGTTCAGGTAAAAGTGCCAGATTATTTCTAAGTGCCATTCCACCATCCCTTAGAGGTGCCTGTTCCATTGATTCAGAAGTGCTCAACTCCACATCCAAGAACCAACCACAGTTGAAAGTCACATACAAAGACAAGAAAACCCTAGAGGCCGACCCAACCAAACAATCATTCGGCGAACTAAGTGAGTTCTTTGACAGACATTCCAGACAGCTGCAGATTAAAGAAAGTATCGAATCATAGAGTTAGAAACAAGAAATGATATTTGTATGAAACAGTGTATATTTAAGGTTACGTGTATATAGTCTCTTGACAGATTGTAGAGAATTCATGATCAGAAAACTGAAGGATCCAAAAGGCCATCGGAGTTACAATAAATCCGGACATAAAAAATTTACATCTCATCTGCGTTTTGAGCTTGAACTATTGAATTAGCCATACAATATCAAAATATAATATAGGCCAGTTCAAAATGGCCAGAAAACATTTGAAGCCACAGTTCAATGATGAAGATGAAGACTTGGATGCCTACCTTCAGCAGAACCAATCTGACAGCGAACAAGACGAAATGGAAACACTTTCGTTTGGTTCACTGAAATCCGCACAGAGTAAGCTAGATGAGTTAGAGAAAAAGGAGAAACCACAGAAAAAACAGGCCATACAAAGACAGAAGCCAGTGGAGAGCGTAAAGAAGAGTAGAAAAGAGCCAGTGAAGAGATACGAAAGCGACCCTGAACAGGAAGAAGACAGTGAAGGTGAAGAGGATGATAGTGAAGGGTTCTTTGATGATGAGAGTGATTCAGAACCGGAAGAAGCAAGTAGCAACGGTAAGAAGAAGAAGAAGAATAAACATGCTCCAAAAGAAACATCAGCCAAGAAAAGAGTGAAGAGAATAAGGGAAATTCCTGGTTTAGAAAACAAGAAATCAAGTTCGTTATACACAGATATTAGGTTCGACGCTGCTTTTGGTAGAGCTGATGCAAACAGAATCCGTAAAGATTACAAGTTCTTGGATGAATACAGAGAAAGTGAGATTCAGGAGATTAATGCAGTGTTGAAGAATCCTAAGATCACAAGAGGTTTGAGTTCCAGAGACGTTGAGGAATTAGAATACAAACAAAAGTCATTAAAATCTAGATTGGATTCTCTAAAGAACAAAGAATTGCAACAGAAAGTTCTTGATGATTACAAGAAACAAATTAATGCTAACAAGACTGGTAACAAGTTCTACCTGAAGAAGAGTGAACAGAGAAAGATCATTCAGAAACACAAATTCGATACTATGAAAGCATCACAACGTGAAAAGGTTATCGAAAGAAAGAGAAAGAGAAAACTGGGTAGAGAATTCAGACAGTTGGAATTTAACAAACCAAGAAACTAATAGAATTGGGGGCATATATAGATATATTTACAGAAATATACACACACAGGTGAAACCGTCATCAGTACTTCGTTGTAGTAGTGGGAAAAAAAAACATCAGCTTTATTTAGTCTCTTCAGCTTTTGATTCTTCAGCTTCAACTTTACCTTCATGAGCGAACCAATCTTCAAGACTTCCTGTATAGTTACCTAACTTTTCATATCCAAAGATTTGGGCTAAATCAGCAGCAGCAGTTGATCTAACACCAGCCACACAGTAGAAAATCAATTCCTTATCCTTTGAAGGCTTTTCAAATTTGAAGACATCTTCGAATTCTTCTGGGTTTAAATCTAAGGCACCTGGGGTTGATTTATAAGGAATATTTATTGCGGTAGGTATAGCATAATCTTGGAATTCTTCCGGTTCTCTGACATCAACTAAGATTTTATTAGGGTCTGGATGAGTGATTAAGTTTCTGATATCTTCATAAGTGTAGACTTTTGGAGCCGGTTGTTCTGAGCTCAATTTCTGTTTGACTTCTTCAGAAATTGGAGCTTTGGCTGAAGTTGATTGAAATCTGTAAAGGGAGGAGATGGTGGTGGCTCTAGTTAGGGAATTGATGACAGAAGGAGCATTTCTTGCAGCTATCTGGACGGAGGCCTTGGCTGCCTGTCTCCAGAGTGGAGCGGATCTGGCGAGTCTGAACATTTTGAGATATAGGATGAGGGATATTGGGGGACAAGTAGCAAAAGAGAACGAGCTTGGTGTTTGATAAATTTATATGAGTATCAGGCATTTTTTAAGAGGAAAATAACGGGAAGGCTAGACTTCCACAATAGGAAATCCTAAGCTGAGTCAAATATTGAATAAATATCACTGATCATCTGGTATTTAGTATTGCTTAATTAGGAAGTCAAGGGTCCCGATTTCGGCCAATCAAAATCTCGAAAATCAAAATCAAAAAAAAAAAATGTGTTAATCGATTTCGAGCCTTTACCATCAGCTTCACCTTACTCTCTAGTCAATCATTCAACAATGAACCCAACCTTAGTCAGATCATTCCAAAGAACCGCTACCAGATTATCAGCTGATGCTGGTTCATCCAAGAGCGCCGCCGTCCAATGGGTCACCTACTTTGTTGGTATCACTGCCTTTATGGGTGCAGGTGCAGCTGTCTTACACAAAATGAACCAGGAAAACTCAATTTCTGCTTCATTCAAGAGAAACGGTGTCAACCAAAAGAAAGTTGAAGAAGTTAAAAACTAGATTAAGTCCATTTGCTACAATATTCATTCACTCTCGCCATCCATACATAACCTTATACAGTCACATCTACATATAATATAAAAAGAAAACCTTTTAGTTCTTCTGATTCTGATTGATTCTGTAGCTTGGAACGATTATGCATAAGACCCTAAAGAAATGTGTCAAACACAGATCTAAATTCTCACATTTCCCCAATGTTTCAAAGCCCACGACATGTATGATTTGACTTCTCGACTGGAAAATTTCAGTCTCCAAAACAAAAGAATCTTTAACCTATCACAACGAACACCACTGGCAAAGCAATTGCCCACGAATTACAATCACAGATGCCACAGGCCGAGCACATTGAACCAGGCCCCGACACTATACGGATTTTACTCACAACGGACAATCATGTCGGTTACAACGAATCAGATCCAGTCAGAGGCGACGATGCCTGGCGTACGTTTGAAGAGATAATGGACATTGCCAAAGACCAGGACGTGGATATGGTTCTTCAGAGTGGCGATTTGTTCCACATAAACAAGCCAACAAAGAAGTCACTGTACCATGCCATGAGAATCCTGAGGAGATGCTGTATGGGAGACAAACCATGTGAACTGGAATTGTTAAGTGATCCAAGTGTTGTGTTCGATGATGGGTTCAACATGGTAAATTATGAGGATCCAAATCTTAATGTGGCGATTCCTGTCTTCAGTATATCAGGTAACCATGATGATGCATCAGGAAGTGGTCTTTTATCCCCATTGGATTTGTTGAGTGTGTCAGGGTTAGTTAATCATTTTGGTCGTGTTGTTCAGTCAGATGAAATTAATATCACTCCTGTGTTGTTGCAGAAGGGGTTGACCAAGCTATCATTGTTTGGTCTAGCTGCTGTTCGTGACGAGAGATTGTTCAAGACGTTTAAAGACAAGAAAGTGAAGTTCAGAGTTCCTAATATCGCAGACGATGAATGGTTCAATCTTATGGCAGTCCATCAGAATCATGCAATTCGTCCTAACACAGCATACTTACCTGAACATTTCCTACCTTCCTTATTAGATTTAGTTGTTTGGGGTCATGAACATGAATGTATTCCTCATTCAGTCACTAATGTTCGGGCAGGATTTGATGTGCTACAGCCAGGTTCAAGTGTTGCAACATCATTGAGTATTTCTGAAGCAACTGAGAAGAAAGTGTTTATTCTGAATATTAAGGGGAAAGACTACTCACTTGAATCATTTAGATTGAAGACTGTCAGACCCTTCCGTATGCTGGAAATTCAATTATCATCAATCAGAAGTCTAAGCCCTGGTGCAAACTACAAGAATGAAGTCACTGAATATTTGATTGATAAAGTCGAAGAGTTGATCAAACTTGCCAATGATGAATACCTAGAGTTAAATCCAGACTCAGAAGGATCACAGCCATTACCATTAGTGAGGTTAAGGGTTGACTACACTGGTGGATTTGAAGTGGAAAATCCAAGAAGGTTCAGTAATAGATTTGTGGGGAAAGTCGCCAATGTCAATTCAGTTATTCAGTTCCACAGAAAGACAGAGACCTCCAAGTCTAGTAGAATGAAGGCCACATTCAGTGAGAATCTCAATGAGACTGAAGAGAGTGATAATGTGAATATTGAAACGTTTATCAATAACTATTTGAAAGATACAGAATTGGGTATCTTACCAGAAGCTGGTTTCAACAACGCTATCAAAAGATTCATCCAGAATGATGATAAGTCAGCTATAAAGGAGTTTGTTCAGACAGAACTATCCTCTGAGTTGAAACAATTTCTGAAGTTGGATAACGTTGAGATCAAGGATGATGAGAATTTCAACAAGGTTCTCAAGGACTTCAAAAAGGAAAGACAAGACTCACAGAGAAAGTATGGATCGGGATCTGTCACACCATCAACGAATGCACAAGTTGTCAATTCGGATGGTGATAATGATAAGCTAATTCCAGATGGTCCAGAATCGCCACCACTTGCTACTAAACCAAAGAGAAAACAAACTGCACGCAAACCAGCTGCCAGACCAGCAGTACCGAAACCAACCACAGCCAAAAGAACCACCAGAAAGCCAACAAAGAAACAGCTTGAAGAGCAGGAAATCGTCAGTTCAGATGATGAAGAAAACGAGATCATCGAATCCTCAGAAGACGAATACAAAGAAGGCCATAATAATGACGAAGCAGAAGAAGAATCACAGTTTCAAGTCATCAATTCAGACAGTGATCCAGAAACGATTGAACTTGGTAGACCACCAACACCAGTGAAAAAAGTACCTGCTAAGAGAGCCACGAGAAAACCCGCTGCTGCGAAGCCTGCTACTAAACAGACAGCTAGAAAGAGCGCCAGGGCCACACCAGCTGCGTCTTTGTCTGCTGCAGGAATCGCCAACTTGTTGAAGAGGAAGAGATAATGGGATTATAGCACAAGATCAGCGTAAATTACATAAAAAGGAAAGAGACCTTGATGTAGTATTTTTGTGTCAGATATCTGTTTTGCTTCTTATTTGACACAAAAACATCACATGTTCCGGCTGAGACCCCTCCGCACGTGATATTACATTTCGTTTGGGATAAAAATTTAAGTAACTCAGCCAAATACATTTAAACGAAAAGAGTTGATACTCACCTAGCTAATATCCGCATTTAAAGAGCCCGTTTGAAAAGGCGCGTGCTGCCCCTGAGCTATATAAAACAGCAAAGTTCACCAGCTTGTCCGCCTGGGAACTTTTTCCTCACCGTTTTGACCCTTATAGAACACACATAACCACGATCTTTTCACTTCATTAACCAGATCGCCAGATCAATAATAGTCTGAGATGGCTACTGAGACTCCTCAACTAGACTCGCTCTTTGTGCTGCGTCACGCGCAGAGAGCAGACAAGATCGCGACAACGGTGTCGTCTATCGATTTTGTCACTAGGAAGAGTCCATCTAATGAATACATTATTAGTGATTCATACAACCCTGGTTTGGCTACTTTCCAGTCAACGGGGAATAAATCAAACAATGGGTATACACAGTCTATGGAAATGGGACAGAAGATTTTGTCATATGTTCACTCACAGATCAAGGAGCCTGTGGTAGTGTTGAAGTTCCATACATCCCCATATTTGAGATGTATTCAGAGTATCAAGTTCATGATTGATTATATCACTAAGAAACACAAAGATGAGAACAAGAAAATCAAGATTGTGATATATATTGATCATTTCTTATCTGAGTGGCTGAATTCTGAATTGGATATCAATTATTTTCCACCTAATGATAATGGTGAAAGCTTATTGAGTTTTGCAATTCAATACCTGAACTCTAATTTGACCTTTAGTTCCAGTAATCATTTGGTTGATGTTAGATTAGATTTATCAGATAGTTACAAGTTTGGTAATCCAGGTCCATATAATGAAAGTTTCATTCAGCAATACTCGAGATTGAATCAGGGTCTAATAGCACTGGTTAAAGACACATGTGAAAATATATCAAAGGATCCAGATCAGAAAGAGATCTTGTTAGTCATGTCTCATGGTGCCGTTGTCAGAAGTTTGATTTCAAAACTTATAGGAAAGTCTCTTTATGTCGAGATCCCATTAGCATCAATGTCAATTGCGAAACCACTAACCAAATACAATCCAAAGAGAAAATATACATGGAAACTTTTAGAGACAGATATTGAAATCAAAGCTGACCTATCATACAACGTTGTTGATATTTTCTCGACTACAGACCCATTCCAGGACATACAGCTAACCTTCAATCATCAAACCACTGGTCACCTAAACTTTAAGAACGAAACAGAGAAGACATCCAATACATCAAGATTCAGATCACAGTCATTGCTAGGACCAAAGATACCACATAATGATGAATCTGACTCATCAGATGACTCAGATAATGAAGGTATTACCTTCCATGTCGGTAGAAGAAGACCAAACACCACCACCCCAAGCAACTCCAATAGTGATAATCAAAGAAGGTACAGATCAAGTTCATTATTTGGTCCAGTATTGAGGAACCCATTCTTTAGTGATGATGAAAATTCTGCACCACCACAAAGAGGCCGTCCATTGGCTCAACATAGAACTCAGAATACCAATACCAATACCAGTGCATTCCCAATGAAGACACCACAACCAATCAGAAAATCATACATCAAGATCGAGGATGAATTGATTGCACCTGGCCAAAAACCAAGTAATCAATATCAGAACATTGATGTTGATGATGGCAGTCATCATGTTGAATACGTGCCTGATTTGGAAGAATTGTCATCAAACAACAGTTCCACTAATAGCCTAAATGATTCCATCAATCAATTGACTGTTTTCCCTGGTTCTTTTTCCAATTTGAACTCCAATAATGGAAGCTCATCACATGGGCATGAAGATCTAACTCCAAACGCATCTGAATATAAACTATCCAAGTCTACCAACTCATCAATGATCACACTTGAAGACATATCAGCCAACCAGTTGCACCCAACTAAATCACAAAACTCCATAATGGCGACTACCAACAACACCAAATCGAAATCTTCAATCTTTGATAAATCATTGATTGAGAAATCCCTTAACGAAATTCAATTATCACCTTCTCCTGATCAAATTCAACAAACCAATAATGACACGAATACTAATACCACTAATGAAACAACTACTGATGATAAAACCACCACTATCAAATCAAAACCATTGGTTCTGCAACATCATAATGAACCAGACTCTTCTAACTGGATGATGTCTTTTGGTTCATCCAAACAATCAAGCGCTGACAACGGCAAACCATCCCAAGCTAAGAACAAATTCAAGATCGATCTATATGGAAAGAAGAACAGATTCGGGCTGAGTCTATATGACGACCGTACCGATGAGTATGACGATGACGATGGAGAAATTGGAACTGCGTTTGGAAGAAGTGATGGAGGTGGAGTAAGTGGCGGATTCAAGAATGAGATTGGAGGAGGTTGGTTTTTGGGCAGTAATAAGTATTAGGATTACTGAAGGATGGGAGTAATGGTTTCTCAAACCTTTCAATTTATAGATAAAGAGATTATTTTTTTCAAGGGTTTATCAAGTTATGACACTACGACATCAGTCACTTTTTGTTGCAGTATAGTTCATTTTTTGTGTGTAGTGTCATGGAGATTAGAAAGACCGTGAGTTTTATTTATGTTTGCTCATTGAGTTCATTCGCTTTTTACAATGTTTAATTTTGTGTGATAAGTTCTGTTGAATAGGTGTAGTTATTCGCTGAATATTACCCTCAACGAATCCAAACTTGAGCCTTGCATATTCAGACAGTGACTGAATCATATTCCTCAAAATCACAAAGTTCAAGCATTTTTCAACCATTCGAACCATTTTTAGTCTTCATCGTCAAAATTTGGGGTGTCGAAATATAAGAAAAACTCCGAAATTTCAAATCAAAACAAACCATTTTAACACCCTCACCAAATCAGCCAATTGCGCAATGAAGTTCTCCTCAGTTGTCCAGTCCCTCTCGATACTGTCATTGTCACTCTCACATGGCGTCCATGTCCCTTCTGAGAAGTCCTCTCTCGCTTTGAAGAGCTCAAACCTCCATTATTCAAACGGAGACATCAACTTGGAGGTTCTCTCCAACAAACTAGAAGACTGTGCTGTTGTTAAGGAGCTAAACATTTTGAAAGCCGAAGAATCTGCCACCGAATCAGAATCAATTATTAGTTATTTATTCTCCAAATTGTTTCCCTTTGAAAACCCGGGCTATAATGCATTATTAGCTACCACCTACATTTCAGGTCCACCAAATTTAATACTTGCTTTCATTCCTGCCTCAATCAATCCATCCAAATTATCACTGCTGGTGAGTTTCGCTATTGGTGGGTTGCTAGGTGATGTCTTCTTGCATTTATTACCGCAGACTTTTGTTGGTGAAGCCGTTGACCATTCCAGATACTCATTTGTCTTAGTTGATGAAAAAAGAAACACTATACTTGGTTTATTCATCTTTGTCGGTTTCATTGTCTTCTTCTTGATTGATAAATCATTAAGAATTTTAGAACATCAACAAGGTGTTGAATCTTCAGGTCACAGTCATAGCCATTCAATTGATGAAGACGCCAAACATAAGAAAACCGATGGTGATAGCGATGCTGTTATCAAGAACCCAAATCAATCAGTTAAAGCAAGTGCCTACTTGAACTTGATCTCTGATTTCTCACATAACATCACTGATGGTTTGGCCATTGCTGCCAGTTTCTACATTTCAAAATCTGTTGGTTCAACCACTTGTCTTGCTGTTTTTTTCCATGAAATTCCTCATGAAGTTGGTGATTTTGCTTTATTGATCCAAGGTGGTTTCACTAAATGGCAAGCTATGAACTCACAATTCTTAACTGCTATTGGTGCTTATTTAGGAACCGTCTTAGGTATCTTCATCCAAAATTTGGGTAAATCTTCTGAAGTTGCTGAATTGTTGAATGACAATATCTCACCAGGTTTATTTGGTACCTCCGTCCAAACTGGTGATTTGACTTTACCATTCACTGCTGGTGGTTTCTTATACATTGCCACTGTTGGAGTCATTCCAGAAATCTTGGAAATGGAAAAGAACAATACCAGAAACCAGGAAATTGTCAAGGGGTTTTCCCAATTATTCTTTGTTTTTGTTGGTTTATCATTGATGTTCTTGATTTCATGGTTTGAATAACTTCACAGAACATAAAGAATTAAATGAATACGTACATATTTTTGATTATTCTTGATGGCGTTCTTGTAGGCCTATAAGAACTTGCTATTCAACTACAGTATTAATCAATATCATGGTAAACAGTTCATCATTATCATGCAATACATATGGATTGGGCTACGAAGCTATGCGACCAATTGATCTACTGGATCGCATTTTGGGTCTCGAAGACTTGAATATGAGGAAATTTCGCATCATCAATAAAAGTTCTATTGTAGGCTTCTGGTGATCTATCCAAAAGTTCATCCAATTCTTCTTGACTTAACTTATTATCCCTGTCTTTATCACCATTAGCAGAATTGGTCTTGAAACGATCGTCTTCTAGCAATAGTGACAACTCCTTAGCCAGTGTATTCTCTTGATCAGCCTTTGGGATCTTCTTGTTGAAAGTCAATGTGGCATCTTTTGTAAGTAATCTCTTCAATGACTCAAATTTACCCAATTGAATAACCAACTTCTCTAACTTTCTCTTTGAATCAGCCTTAGCTAAGATCAATTGTTCAATAGTGTTCGAAACAACCAACCTGTAAACAATCACTGGCTTTGTTTGACCAATTCTATGAACACGATCCATGGCTTGTAAATCAACTTGTGGATTCCAATCTGAATCAAAGATAATAACACTATCAGCTTGAGTTAGATTGATACCCAATCCACCAGATCTAGTAGATAATAAGAATACTCTATTCTTTGGGTCCGCGTTGAAATTACCGATTTCTTCTTCTCTATCTTCTTGGCTTGTACTACCATCAAATCTCGAAAATTTCAAAGATTTCAATTCAAGATAATCTTGTATGATGTCCAACATTTTGGTGAATTGTGAGAAGATCAACACCTTGTGACCTTTCGCTAACAGTCTTGTCAGTAGTTGATCTAGAATTTGCAATTTGGCAGATGTCCGTAATAGTTTATCCAACTCGATTTCTTGTGCTTCTTCCCATGGAGAGTAGAAAAGGTACGGGGAATTGCAAATCAATCTCAGTTGCATCATCAAATTTTGTAATTTCTTATGAGTAACCCATCTATTGATAGTGAACCAAATGTCATCAAGTTGTTTCTCTTTCTTGGAAATTTTAGTACTACTGGTTTTCTTTTGAGAACGAAGATAGTTTTCATTTCGATCTTTTTCCTCTTCACCTTCTCCGTCAGAGGACAAAACTTCAATGTATTCTGGGTTTAGCGCCTTTTGAAGATAGGCATCGATTTCAGCTTTTGTGAACTTGAGATTTGTGTTGGTGTCAAAGTGCTCAGTAAATGCAAATTTCAAAACAGCTTGCTTCAATGATTTGTACAGTGCATTCTTGTATAGTTCAGATTGAACCTTGGTCAAGTTACCATAAACAATGAATTCTTTCTTGAGTGGTAGGTTCTTTATCACATTCTTTTTCAATCTTCTTAATAAGAAAGGTTTCAAAATCGTATGCAAATTAGTCACCAAAGTTTCTTGGATTTTGGAGTCAATCAATCTCTTTGTTGAATCATCTTTAACATTTTTAGATAAGTCTGTCAGACTTGAGAAGTCAAACCATTTTTGAAAAAGCTCTAAATCATGGAAGATATCAGGAAGAATGAAGTTCAATAATGACCATAACTCATTCAAGTTATTCTGTAGCGGTGTACCAGTGATCAACAACCGGTTACTTGTATTTAATCTCTTCAAAGTCTTGATTAACTTACAATTAACATTCTTCAAACGATGACCTTCATCAACAATCAAAAACTTCCAGTTGATCTTATTAAGGAACTCAAAATCACGTAACACAGTTTCATAAGATGTAACAATAACTGAAAACTCTCCCTTCTTGAAATGTTCCTCTCTTAATGCTTTTCTATCATCTTTATAGCCGATGTATTTCAAAACGGGTATGCTTGGTGCAAATGTAGCAAATTCTTTACACCAATTACCAACGGTTGATAAAGGAGCAGTGATCAAGAATGGACCCTTGATACCTTGTTCGTATAAAAATGCCAACAATGCAATAGACTGGATGGTTTTCCCTAGCCCCATCTCATCAGCCAAAATCCCGTTTAAACCATTTTCATATAATGAAATCAACCACTCAGTACCCTCCAATTGATAATCTCTCATTTTGGCACCTGTGACCAGTGATGGTTGTTCGATAGTTCCTGGTGATTCTTTGTTATTATTCGTGGGTTCATCCTTTTTGACATCTTCTTGCTTGAAGAAACTGGTTATTGACTTCTGTTTAGATCCAGTCCGCACTTTCTTCACGACTTTAGTATCTTCATCTTTATCCCTTTCTCTTTTCTTTGCCAAACTGCTTTCCAAGAGTGTATCGCTGATAATATTCGAGAACAACTGACTTTGCCTCACAAGGTTCTGTAGTCTTTCTAATTTCAAATCATCACCAAGTTCCTCAAAATCACGGAACTCTTCTTTCTGAAGTTCCTTCTTTTCTTGTTCATTGATGATCTTCTCAATCACGATATCCTCGTCTTCTTCCACAGTCATTTCAGACACTTCAAACGCGTCTTTGTCTGCAGATCATTGGTGACAATGGCGTCAAATTTAACGTGTTTCTTTCTGTTCGCGTTTCGCTGCGTACATATCAAAACGACTGATATAGAGGCGTAAAGTTCAGCACTAACTAAATTCTGGTGATGTTTTTTTCCTTGAAATTCAAAAAAAGTCAAAACAAAAACAAAAAAGACAGAATTTCTGAAAACCAAGTCGATTTCAAGTCAAATCGTTGTTCGACAGAGCCTTCAATAGATAGATTTTAGTGCTCTTTGTGCTCACAGAAAGTTCAAATTAGTGGGATTGCGATACTCATAGAAAGCTTAAAGCAAAAATGTCCACTCCTGAGCAAGAACCAACCGAAGAACACGAACAACAACAACAAAATCCAAATGTTGTTGAAAATGGAGATGTTACCATGAACGACGCTCCAGTCACTGAATCAGGTGAACAGGAGACTGCAGAATACCCCGAGGAACCTGCTGTTGTTGATTATGCTGCTGAGTCGCGTAAAATTGAAGAAAGAGCCAGAGCTTATCTTGCAAGACAAACAAGACCAGTTGTTGTTCCTCAGTTTGCAGCATGGTTCAATCTGGAATCAATTCACGACATTGAGAAGAGATTCCTTCCTGAGTTCTTCAATAATAATTCACGTTTCAAAACAGACAAAATCTATAAAGATATTAGAAATTTCATGATCCATACTTTCAGATTGAACCCAGTTGAATATTTGACAGTCACTGCAGCAAGACGAAACATAGCTGCTGATGTTGCTTCAATAATACGTATCCATGCATTCTTAGAACAATGGGGACTAATCAATTATCAAATTGATCCAAAGACGAAACCATCATTATTAGGACCACAATTCACAGGACATTTCCAGATAATATTAGATGCACCAGAAGGTTTGAAACCATTTATACCTGAAAATGCCAAAATCATCAATGCTGATGAAGTCAAAGCCAAAGCCACAGAAACCGGGGAATCCAAAATCTCTAAGGATAAAATCAACACTGATAGTTCACTAGACATACCATTAAACCTTGAACTAAGACGCAATGTTTATGATTCTACCCAGGATGCATTAGCATTAAACGAACAAGAAAGATTAAACTCAACGTTGAACACAAAACAATACACTTGTAGTGTCACTGGTAATGATTCAACTGAAGTGAGATATCATAATTTAAAAGCCAAGAATTCAATCAGTTCAAGAGCTTTCAAAGAAGGTCAATTTGGATCAAATTTCAATTCCACAGACTTTGTCAAACTAGAGAACTTACAAAACCATGGCGATGGTGCACCATGGACTGATCAGGAAGTGCTGCTATTGTTAGAAGGTGTTGAATTATATGAAGATGATTGGGAGAAAGTCGCACTTCATATTGGTTCAAGATCCAAGACTCAAGCCATTTCAAAGTTCATTCAATTACCAATTGAAGACAAATATCTAAGTTCATACTTGAAAACCTCGAAGAGGGTTAATTCAAATACAGATTCATCCAATCTAGAACAAAACTCTACAAATGATGCTGTGCTAAAGACTATCCAATTCTTAATCAAAAATCTGAACCCAGAACTAGCTACCAAAGACTTCCTGAAGAATGACGAAGATGTTCAACAGGCAATCAAACTCACACTTGGCTCCCTAATCGGTCACTCAGAAGCATCAAAAGCATCAGTCAAATCAGAGTCCGCTGACTTATTGAACTCACTAGTCGATTTGGAGGTGAACAAAGTTGATTTGAAATTATCCAAATTATCTCTACTAGAGAAACAACTAAACCAAGAACGCGCAGAATTACAGCAACAAAAGAAAGATTTAATACTTGATCGTCTAACATTGAAGAAACAAACGGTTAATGTCAGAAACAAATTAATCGAAGCCACCAAAGCTGACTCACCAGAAGAGGGAAGCAAGTTGGCTGAAGAAGCATTCGAAATTGCTAAGAAAGCCCCAAGAGTCGCTGTTATTGCAAATGCATTGGGTGAACAAGAAGATGAGGATATGGAAGAAGAAGAAGAAGACAAATCAATTGCCAATAAAGAAGAGATTGTTCCTGTGAGTGTGGAGACACCAGAGAACTACCAATTCTGGAAGTTGTAGATTGTATACTAGATGAATCAAATAAAATGTATTATGAGGCCATTAGTAGTGTATTCCCACCGCTCTAAGACTTTTCAATCCCATAAAGCAAGATTACGTATTGTGATTACTAAGCGCGAAATCCGAACGTGTCTTGTGTTTATTTTTCGACACAAAATAAACATCGTGAAAAATAAACGGTTTTCCATATTTCCAAATATTCGACAAATTAACTTCATTCTGAGATCTTTGTTGATCTGTTCCGCTCCACATCATCAGAGAGTACAATGTCAGGCTCTATGACCTATATTTTAGCGTTTCTCGTGACGCTGGTCGTTTTGGTATGTGTTACAATCGCAGACACGCTCACTGATAACACACGGTTTCCATGATACTAACATTTCACCCATCAGATATATTCCACCGTTTACATATTCTCACACAACCCACGTCCAATCGAATCATCAGAACTCACATATAGCACCACATTGTCAAACAACAAAGGACTCGATCCAGAACCTAAGAAACTTCCACCAAAGAACACGCTGGCTGTGATTGATGATATTGAATTAAGTGTTGTGATTCCATGTTATAATGAGATTCAACGTTTGAAAATCATGCTTGATGAAGCAATCAGTTATTTGAGAGACACATATGGTGATAAATGGGAAATTGTCATCGTTGATGATGGATCTAAGGACGGAACTGCTGAATACGCATTAGATTTGGCCAACGAAGAGTTTAAATTGAAACCGGACCAATTAAGAGTTGTCAAACTAGTTCAAAATAGAGGGAAAGGTGGTGCTGTTACTCACGGTATTCAATTCATTAGAGGCAGGTATGGGATATTTGCCGATGCTGATGGTGCTTCTAAATTCAGTGACGTCGCTAAATTGATTAAATCTATTCAAGATGTTAAAGATGATAAACCAGCTATTGCAATTGGTTCGAGAGCTCACATGGTCCAATCAGATACCGTTGTTAAGAGATCATTCATTAGAAATTTCTTGATGTACAGTCTTCATACATTAGTTTATATCTTTGGGATCAGAACTATTAAAGATACCCAATGTGGATTTAAATTATTCAATAAAGCTGCCATTGCAGAAATCTTCCCATATTTGCATACTGAAAGATGGATCTTTGATGTTGAAATCTTGATCATTGCCATTAGAAAAAATATTCCTATTCAAGAGGTTTCAATTTCATGGCATGAAGTTGATGGTTCAAAAGTTGATTTGGCCAGAGATAGTATCTTTATGGCTATCGATTTAGTCGTTACTAGGTTAGCTTATCTTTTGGGCATTTACAAAGACAATTGATCCTTTGGATCCTTGCATTTATAGAATCCATGAGGAATGGTGCATGCATTATACGAAAGTCGTTCCTTATGCTGAAGTGTAGAGAAATATTTCTACGAGATGGCATGAACTAATCCATTCTATTTTATAATACAAAATCATCACAAACAATCAGGTTTGGCTCTCTCCTCCATTTCCGTTAGCTCAACCAAAAGGTTACTCCAATTTTCTATTCAAGACCCTTGCATTATCAAGTAATGTTTCTGACATATCTTCAAATGTAAAACTATCTTTATCCAAAGTATCAAAGGCGTGAATCAATTTAGGCATATCAATTTCCAATTCAACTTCCAATTGTTCAAGATCATCTGTATCATCACTATTTCTGATTTTGGAAGATTGTTTAACTTTAGTTAAATCAAATCTTGTTGATGTCTTATCATGAATAATTGAAGTACGTAATTTATGTCTCTCCACCTCTGGGGTTTTATTTTCAAATCTTGCTGGATTTTCATTAGACACCATTTCTAATGATATGCTTAATCTATAATCAAATTTCAAATCACCAGTATGAACGAATAACGAATCAATCTTTCTCTTTTCAATGTTTTCCATAACACGATTTGTCTTTTTATCGTAAGAGATTCTAAATCTTTTAGGGATCTGACCTCTTGCTGCCTCTCTGAACTGTTTATCAACTTGATCAATCATCATAGTTCTAAAACTCTTTGGATGTCTCTTCACTAAATCAGTCAGACTCTTATTTATTTGATTAAATGAACCTAATTCTAATCCAGATTTGAAATGACATTCATTGGTAACATAATCCTTATCCAAAATACATTCATTAACAACAGGTAAATGAATTCTTCTATCATTTCTCTTATCCCAGACTTGACCAAATCTTATTTCTAATTCTAAAAATTTACGATGTTCTGCGGGAATACTATCAATATGTGAATATAACCAATTTGAAATACGTCTAGTGAAGTCATTATATGGTTTGATTTCATTAATGGAACGAACACGACCTACTGATGGATCACTGATGTCTCCATTGGTGGTGAAGTCACGTTGTTTAGCATTTCTCCATTTTGATGCCCAAATTGGTGGTTTTGAATATCTTTTTGGTTTATGTTTGTCTGGTTTAGGCGTGTGTCTTGAGTCATTGTCGTTATTAGAATCTGATGGTTTTGGTTGCAGTTTTGAAGTGGTGACTGGTTCTTTCTTTGGTTTCTTGTTACGTTTGACATTATCTTGTTCTCTCTCTGGTTCTGCTTCTTCTTTAAGTTCCTTCACAGTTTCACTACCTGGCTCATTCAACAATGTAGGTTTAGATATATTTTTCTTAGGCAGAACAGGACTATTATTCTCACTGGTATCATACGACAATCTTCTCATAACACTAGGCGTCTCTTTCCCATCAATATCAACATCTGTCTCATTAGTCAAAGAGGATATACTGCTTCTTTCCTTAATGGTATGTATGGCACGACCAGAAGGCGTACGTTGAATCAGACCAGAATTGATACCCTTCTGGTTCAGTATTGGAGACTGCGTCGGTTGTGTGACAGGACTCGAGGAGTTCTGGTGTGAATAATCAAGGACGTTATCATCGTTGTTGACCAGAAGATCAATGGAGGATGGTCGTTTCGTGAAAGCTGGTGCTGGTGCTGAAGGATGCTGCTCCACGGGCTTTCTCTCCGCCTTCTGGTTGTCCGACAAGAGGCTTTTGAGGTCCATTGTTGGCGATGCGGTCGGGATGAGGCTTGTTTATGGCTCCGGTGATAGTTTTTGATGATTTGATTGATTGATTTTGATGATGTCTTGATGTTTTCTCTGAGTATTCGCGAATTTTTAGATGTGTCTTATTAACTATGAGAAAGTGACGGGTGTAATAGGTGTATGTATAACTCGGGGGGGGGTAGTTGGTGACTGGAGTGATTTGTAAGTAGTCAAAGAGGGCCACTAGTCAGTTAAGATCATTAAGGGCTCCTGCGAACAACAAGAAGCGGCCAAGAACTAACAAAGCCGACCAACTTCAAAAGTCTCATGATATCTCACTACATTGATTAACTTTAAAAGGCATGAAAAATCAATTACAGAACACATCGAATGCACCAGCACAATCAATATGTCTTCATAAAACACAAATGTAATAATAACAGTAATAATAAAAGAGTAAGAGTAATAAATACTAACAGTAACAAAAAAAAAAGGAGTCATCAAACAATGTCAAAAGGTAATAATAAAGGATAAAACAACAGCGAACACAAAAGTTTCATAAAAGTTTCGTAATGCATATCATATTCTAATTAAAGAAGAACCAGGAGCAGATTTCTAAAGCTCTGATATTCTCATTTATAAGGGGCAGGTGAAGAAACTCTTAATCCAGTAGCAGGATTAACAATCTCAAGAACTTTCTTTGCCCTTGGAGTAATGGTTCTCGGACTTGAATTACCTCCACTTGTTGAGCAATTCAATCTAGTATTTGGAGCATTCTTAGACACAGGAGAAGTGCTATTGTTATTACTCAAGGTTGGTGACACTTGTGGAGAATAAGTTGTGGTAGTGTATGGATTAAATCTATGATGTGTGAAATTTGAGGAACCTGATGTTTTTGTTGAACTTGATGAACCTGGTTGACGAGGATGCAGGAACTGATCTTTGATCTCTGGACAAAACTCCAAATCATCTTCAAGGTCAAATCCCTTCGATGCATTAAATCTTGCTCTGCTGGAGTATAATGAGTTGAAATTCAATGATGGAGAAACTGAAGTTGGTAAGGCCCCATTTGGTCTTCCTGCAAAGAACCCATTAGAAGCGACACCACCTGCTACACTATTCCCTGTACTTGGTCTTGACGATAAGCTGAGGTTGTTGTACTGGGGAACACCGGCGTTGTTGTTGTTCAAGATGGCATTTCCATTCAATGGGGAGTTGGCTAAGTTGGAACCAAAGTCAAACGTGTTCGGGATTTGGGAAGAACCTTGAGATAGAGGATCCTGTTGCTGCTGGCTGTTTCTGTTGTAGAAGCTCATGGCTGGAGGGCGTTTGTAATGGAGATATTATCTTTGGTATGGTTATGTATGGTGTGAGGTTTCCAAGTTCTCAGTGTTTTTGTTTTGACTCGCAGCCAGCGCAACAAATTGCGAACATCACGTGCGATCTTTCTGAACTAGCCACAGGTTCGAATCGCGGTAGAGGTAAGAAGATCTCGTACGATACAAACACAACCTAAGCTGTAAAATTTATTAAAAAACCCATCTATGATTGTTACATACAGGAAGTTCCGTTGTATCCATGCAGCCATTTCCCGTTTCCATTAAAACCCTCTTCAATACAAAGTCATTTTGGTCATGCAGAATGATTAACGAATTCCTAGAGTACCAACCGGTGGTAATCTAACACGTTCAACATCTTTGGTATCAGATCCTTCAATAGGTGGTGAGACACTATGAGTGCTATTATTATTATTATTATTGTTGTTGTTGTTGTTGTTGTTGCTGTTATCATTCAATAAACTTTCAATTTTTAATTTCCTATTTTCATTAGTTATGGTGACATCACTGTTGTTATTAGGTATTTGAATTGATGTTCTTAATGATGAGGTTTGTTGAGGACTGTTGTATTCTGGTGAAGTGTGAAGTCCATTCGGTCCAATCATAACATTATTCATCCATTGTTTCTTATTATAGTCATTACTAAATGATGTATTTGTTGGGGTTCTTATATCAAATGATGAGTTTAATGGAGTATTTGAACTGGAATGAATCGATGATGAAAAACTTGAATTGTATGGTGATATTAATGAATCACTTCCTCCTCCTTTTATACCATTTCTGTACAAGGAATCCCTGCTTAATGAGTCAGAAACTGGTATATGTGTCAAGTTTTGAAATGATGGTAAATTGGCCGTTTGTGGTTGTTGTTGTTGCGTATGATGAAATTTATAATGATTTGGTGAAATTGGACTTAATGTGAAATGTGTAGAACCTGCTGATCTTGGAGTAGGCACAGTATATGGAGCATCATTATAAATTGGTTTTCTTGTTGGCAGGACTAATGGTCTTGGACGATGTTTGGGTTTGAACTGGGTTGGTCTTGATAATGTATTGGTGTTTGTATTACTTAAGGTGTTATTGGTATTGGTGTTATGCTGAAGTTCATTTGAATTTGAATCAAGGGTGTTCTCATTTGGTGATTCGTTATCTCCGCTATTCTGACTAGAGTCATCACCACCATCCTTATATTGCATATTATGCTGTTCATGAGCATGAACCGTCTGTTTATGTTGTCTGAGGTTGTCCAATCTTGAAAACTTTCTTGAACAATGATTACATTCAAATGGACGTTCACCCGTATGTTTTCTAATATGTCTTGCTAAATGTTCTGATCTTGTGAATGTCATGTTACAATCGGGATATCCTGAACATTGGAATGTTCTTCCCTTGGACTTCTTTCGTGAAGATGAAGAAGTCGTCGTCGTTGTGATGGTTGGCGGCGAGGATAAGTTTATGGAACTCATAATGAATAATAATTGTAAATGTGGGCACTATTTCTCGCGTCGATAAAATGAAACAACAACAACAACAAGGTGGAAAGTGTGGATGAAACGAACCGATTCTGTAGAATGGTGGCGGATGCAACTTTTGAGGGTATTGTGATGGATGTCTAGTTATGCCTTTAAACCGCGTGTGTGTTTTTCTGTGCACAAAAGGGCGTGGTTTTGAGTTGTTGTTGAAGATAGACAAAAGGAATCCACGTTAGAAATCTCGAGTGGTGGAAAAGTGTGCCTGAAGCGAAGGAAACGCGAATGTGGGATTCCGTCTGATTTTGAACCAGAAGTGAAAAAGGGGGAGGACGAGGAGAAACAAAATAGTTATTGGGAAGGAAGAAAAAGAATTCATGAACTGTGCATTTCTATTTCACATGTAAAAATGAAACAGCGTATATTGCAAATCTTGAGAGAGAACCTTCAAGACTTCGTGTTCGAATTTCGACCCATACCTGCGAGCCAAAAAAAACAGGCTAATTTCGGGCAGTTGCTGTAAGGGGCCCGTGAGATCCAGGCCCAGGCACAGGCCCGGCCTAGGCTTCCCTTTGCACAGTGGGCCTTGCTGTTGCTGGCAAGCTCTCAATGACTTTGGACGGGCCAAGAACTGGGCCCACGTCGCAATGACGTCGCAATGGGCCCAGTGACCCGGTGCGCATAATCGTACGGGCAATGTTGGTGCAAAACTGGGCATACTAAGGGAGAATAGCTAGTGATGGCGTTGTTGACATGAGAGGGGCTGGTGCTGTGGTCCGTGGATGAGGCCCCCCTGCTTCGTGGCCTGCTACAACGGGCATTAAAGCGAAACCAAACACCAGCCGGATATGCAAGAAAAAAGATCAGGAATCCACAGCACCCACAGTGTGCTTCCTATCCGTTTGCTTTGCAGTACGGAGTTTGTGGATAAAGGGGATGTACGTGATACACACAACTTCAAATCAACATCACCGCATCAAACGCAGGCATATCAAAAACCTTAAACCTCCGTACTGATAAAAGGTACACATAGATATGGTCGGATACGTAGCTTTGAAGCAAGTTATTTTGCATATTTTTGCATAAGTGATTCCATGTCGTTTTTTTTTTTTGTCCGAAACTATGGTCGTTGATGAGGAACGCTTATGGTCCTGTTTGGATAAAAACATCTGACTGTTGATTCTATGGTGAAGTCGAGCTGGAAGGTGTGTGTATTTGCACTTTGTGGTACACGAATGGCAAAGTGCACTTCCGAAAGATCTTTAACTAAATACGCGCGCACAGCACACTACAGGGTTAGTTAGGTCTAAACCATCAGGTGGCAGGCAACAATTCTACACACGCAGATATCCGAGATAACGTCACACCCAACGACACTAACGACATGGCAATGAAGTTATGAACAGGATGCTGTGTTAGTGACAAGATTATACAACAATCCCAGCCAAAGTGGGCTAAAAATTAGCTGCACCCGGTGTTATATAAACCAGGCGACTGGCCTTTGTGTCTCAGTTGGGGTCAGGTACTTTAAAGTCATCGACCTTACTGGGAGCTGTGCCGTTGGGCTCTGGACTCTGGAGGTATTGTTGTAATTGTGGTTTGCTATTCAAGTTTTGTGGTTGCAAACCAGACAAGTGACTATTGATTATGAACACAATTACAGTTTGTTTAAGTTAAACGGTAAGCTAATATAAACTAACTGGATGCATGACCTGCGCTCTTGTATAGTCGTACAGGGTGGCACTAGTACATGGGGCTGTGTCATCTTCGATTCTCCATCCATGATTAGACACCGGTAGTGTCCATAACATAATGTCAACACTGGAGTTATTCGTAGTGTGCATGACACACCAGCATTTCAACAATGAGTTTATCGAGGCAGTCGACTACTGTTAGCTTCTGCACTTGGCTTCTTTGTGATTCTCCTAAATTTCAACGTCCTCGTTGTTCTTCCCTTACTGATCCGCGTCTTTCGGAAATCAAATTACATTACCCTTGTAAATGTGACTATCCTGGAATGTGCATTGTGTTGTACATAAGGTGCCATTTACCGCCAAATTATATAAATACATGCTTGGATTTCCGCAAATGATGGGCGTTAAAGGGAAACGGTTTTAGTCTGATGAAAACCGGACAAGGAATGTTGTTACTTCTTACTGTTCCGCTGGGATTATCACCGAACTTTCGTAGATGGCCGCGAGAATCTGGGATATTGTGAAAGATCTGGGGAAAGTTGTCAACTAAAGAAGAACTCAGACTTTATCAAGTACTGGTAACTTAGGATAGAATTTATTTGGATAGGTGGGTGTGGGTAACTGCATAGTTTCTAACTCTATTAATCCTAATTTCAAGTAACTGAGAGAGACCGTTTAAGACGTGTATAATTAGAATTTTATATGGGCTCTAGCAAATATATATGAATTTTTGAGCCAAAGAATTATAATCGATATTTCCCCAGTCTTATCAATCGTTGCACGTGCAGATTATATAAATATAAATCTATTTTTGTCTGGTTGATCAGATTCAAGACCAGCTTTGACCAATTATTGTTGGGTATCTCTCAAGTCTCCCTGGTATCTTCCCAAATTTAACATTAAAGATCCTTTCAGTTGAATCGTTATACCTCAAAATACTAGAAGTATCACATCTGCAATCTCTTCGATTTGATTTTTGAAATGTCATTGAACCATCGTGCCGGTTATTATATGTCTCCAGAGTCCACACTCAACGAGACACTTAAGTTATATCTAAGCTTTCTGCTAGAAGACTGACCCATTTGAAAGGTTATCTAGGCTGGCATTATCATTATTATTATTAGAATCATCAGATAAGACACGTATTTCGTTTTTTCGCGAGAAATGATTACGAACTTGTTTGACATCCACTTTTATTCGATGCAGCAACTGCGCTGACGTAAGCAAGTCTCAAATTTCGCTATCTAAGACGCTTATCTATGGACAGTGGACCGCAAGTCGTTCCGAACCCCATTGATCTAGCAGCCCTAACTCCTTTACTCCGGCTGTTGGCTGTATAACCGTTGATGCAACTGCTGTTCTGGTTAACTATGTGGGTATCAGCTGCCGAATTCTCCACCGGTTGCCGGCAGCATGCAGCCGGCGCCACCTCGGCCGCACACTTCCACGCGCCAGAAAATGGCCCAGGCAGAGGCCCGCGGCTGCTAGGCGGACAGACCAGACACTCCCTGCCTGGAAACAGGTGGGGGATGCTCCCCCTAGCGCCCAACAGGGCAATATTCGCGGCTGCTCCGCTGTTTTGATTACAGAAAGATGACCCTGCAAAGCAAAAAAAAAAAATGGTTTTGGCACAAACACAGCACTCGCATAAATAGCTGGCATTTCCCAACCTCCTTGTAATCTCGGTTTCTCTCTCTCTCTCTCAAAAAAGTTGTACTTTACTTTTAGATACTTACTCACATATTATCGAATTATCAGAATGAAAGCTACTGTTTGCGGTGCTGCCGGTGGTATTGGCCAACCATTATCCTTGTTGTTGAAGCTCTCCCCTTTAATTGACGAGCTCGCCCTTTTCGATGTCGTCAACGCCCCAGGTGTCGGTGCAGATCTAAGCCATATTGATTCAGACGTCAAAGTCGAGTCTTTCTTACCAGAAGATGATGGTTTACAAAAGGCATTGGCCGGCTCCGACTTGGTTATCATCCCAGCTGGTGTTCCAAGAAAGCCAGGTATGACCAGGGACGATTTGTTTGCTATCAATGCCGGTATTGTAAGAGACTTGGCCCAAGGTGTGGCCTCTTTTGCTCCAGACGCCTTCGTCTTAGTCATTTCCAACCCAGTCAACTCCACCGTTCCGATCTTCGCTGAAGTCTTCAAGAAAAACGGTGTCTTTGATGCCAGAAAGTTGTTTGGTGTTACTACTTTAGATTTAGTTAGAGCAAACACCTTTATCTCACAATTAGATTCCTCAAATCAAGTCAAAGCTTCAAAGCTAAAGGTTCCAGTTATTGGTGGTCACTCTGGTGAAACCATTGTTCCATTATTCTCCATTGGTGCTCCGGAATTCTACAACACTTTATCTCAAGAACAAAGGGATGCTTTAGTTCACAGAGTTCAATATGGTGGTGATGAAGTTGTTCAAGCTAAGAAAGGTTTAGGCTCTGCTACCTTATCAATGGCTTACTCTGGTTTCAAATTAGCTGAACAATTGATCAAAGCTGCTAAAGGTTTAGAAACTTCTATCTTTGAATCTACTTTTGTCTATTTAGATGATTCAATTAAAGGTGTTAAAGATGTCAAAGAATTTACCGAAAACAAGGTCAGTTACATCTCATTACCAGTTAAATTAGGTCCAAGAGGTGTCGAAGAAATTGATGCTTCAATCTTGACTAAAATTAATGATCATGAAAAGGAATTATTATCAGTTTCACTAAATACTCTAACTGGTAACATTTCAAAAGGTGTTGGTTTCATTAGAGGAGAAGTTGCTCAATTATAGAGAGTTTAGCTTCTAGGTTTATGATGGTTATGATTACTTTATTTTGTTCGTTGTGTGTTGTTAATATTTATTTTCTTCTTTTGGGCTATTATTGATATCTAGGTTTAGATATAGAAAGATGACAAGGACGTTTAATCCCTTTCTATTTCAGTATATTTATTGTCATTCGTCATTGAGTTCGTGAACAGTATAATTTTTTTTTATATTTAGTCTTGTAATGGTACGCTATTGCATATATGTACTCTATTCTAGTGTAGAATCTGGTTGGTACTACCATCTATTTCTGTTTTCAGTTGAACATAAAGGTCTGTTTTGTCTCACCAGACCTCGTTCATTTCAGCTACATCGTACGTAAACACGACAAAAATTACAACGCTCCTACTCATAAATTTAAATCCAAAACTATTTATAACTACAATTAATATACCTTTTTTAATAAACATGATTAAATTAATAAAACTAGGCTAAATCAATCAAATGTAACCAATTTTGTTGGCGATATCTAAAGCATCGTAATCAGCAGTTAATCTGACGTAAGCTTTTTTGGTACCGTTTGGTCTAATTAAAGTGTTGACTTTAAGGACATCAACTTCGTATAATTCTTTAACAGCTTGTTTGATTTGATGTTTGTTTGATTTTAAATCAACTTGGAAAACTAAAGTGTTACCATCTTCAACTTTCTTCATGGCAGTTTCTGAGATGATTGGTTGAACAATGATTTTGTAGTTGTCTAATCTGTTGTAATGAGGAACTGATTTTCTGGCATATTTTGGAGCTCTGGCTAATTTTAAAGTTTTTGGTAAACGGAAAGTAGTACTGGTTCTAACTTTTAAGATTTTCTTGGAGTTAGTACCTTTAACGACAGCTTTTTTAGCGTTGGAAGCTTTGGCTAAAATAATTTGTTAGTATTGTCTTCATTTAAATATTGGGTGTACTTCTTGGATACGAAGAGTATTCTTGTATATAAGAGTGGAGAATCTTTTGAGTATGGATATGATCTTTATGAGCTTGTTGGGATGACAACCATTCTAGTGTTTGAATAGATGATCTTTATATGAATAAGTGACATTTGTTTGTCTATTATTTTTTTTAAACTGACACTAGTTAATTTTGATGATTCAAATATATTACTGGTTGTTTAACGTTTATGGAACTGGTTTCCGATATTATTGATAATGTTGCTTAACACTTGACTGATCTAAGGACTTTCCTTCCTGACTGAGGTCCCTTCTATAATAAATACTTTAATTGAATTTAAAATCTTGATAAAATTTAATGATTGAATTCTTCAATATTGATTATGATACATGATGGTTCCATATATGGTTCATATCCCTCTTTTCTCTTTCTTATTCCAATAGCTCTCCTCTATTAACATCACTTACTTGATGGAGCCATTTTTGGTTGTCTTTAAAATAGTATTCCTACAAAAGAGTAAACTGAATTAAATTTCAATAGTGAAAAAAAAGAGTTTTTTGAAAAAACTGGCAGAGTCCAACTTTGCGAAAACGAAAATTGTCGTTTTTCACAATAATAAATGATTATGTCATCACACTGTTAAGGTCCGAATATCGTGAAATCGCGAAATAGTTTGGCGAGAAACGAGATATTTTCGCCAATTAGAACTGGTAGGGGACACGAGTTTTTCAGAAAAGAAGACATAGTGACTGCACATCCGAACACCTCAGAAAACAAACTAGGGCTTTTGGAAGTGAGGTCACCTGAGCTATTTATTAGGGCTTATAGAGATATTGATATTTTGTAAACATACTATCATTAAACGAGTCTAATATAGATACACTTAATACACTGAATACATATCATTTCAATGGCTGTTTATATACAGAATAACTTATAGTCATAATTAATTCATCATCAAATTGAAAGCAATCATAGACGACGAATACTTGGAGATCTAGTACCACCAAACTTCAATTTAGTATTATCACTTAGTCTATTAATTTTATGTCTAATATCAGAGCCTTCTTTACCTTTCAAAGCATCAAAGAAAGCTTCTCTACCCTTACCAAAGTTCTTAACAACTAATTGGACATTGTGATCTAAATAACCACGTTCTTTCATTAATGAAAACATCTTAGCACTAGTTTGGAAACTTGCTTCATATTCACCTCTTGCTGATTTTCTAAAACCTAATTGACCAGTAGATAATGAGATTTTAACTTTTTGTGGTAGTTGGTAGTAATATAACACTTGTTCCGTGAATGAAGCTTGTGGGTTCTTTTCAATGTAATTTAAGTCTTCAGTTGCAGCAGTTAATGTCAAATGTGTGTTATTCTTTGTAAAGTTACAATAAAGCATGTAGAAGTGGATGTTTTCTTTGATTGTTGATGACGATAATGTTGATGATGATGACGATGATTTTGGAGAGACAACATTAGTTGGTTCTCTGTTGATTTGAACGTTATGGAATGATGGGGTTGTTTGTCTTAATATGGATGTTGTGGATAGCGTTCTGGATGGAAATGTGCAGAGAAGTGGTGCTCTGAGCGAGCTTCTTATGCTTGTTTTGGAAGTTGCACCGAATAGTCCGAGCATGGTGCCTATTACTATTCTTCTATGACGAGTGTCAAACTGATCCAATTGAACCTCTCTCTCGTTCACCTGTCGAATTTTTAATTTTTAATTTGTTGATAATTCAGCAATTCCGAGGGGTTGGGGAGCGCTGCTTTCCACAGTTAAGCTGTCTTGTCACATGCCATGCCATTTTTAGTACACCGGAACTGATTACTCATTTGTGTTTTGTTTTGGAGTTGTTTTAGTCGTATACTTGTTTTGATTTTGTATCAAAGTACCTCCAAACAACAACCAATCCCAGACTGCTCGAGACCATTGCAGTTCCCAGTCGAAGAACATCCCTCACAGTGGCACCGCACGTCCTTTTCACACGTTTCCATATTTGACTATCACCTCAGTTGTGATCTTTTTTTTTTACAGACAGCCCCATTTTTAGCCACGTACTTGAGACACAAATCTGATCTAAACCATGTCGTTACCCAATGCTGAGTTCGTAGCCAATGACGTCACATCGAACAAGACGAATGAGGTCAAACAGATGCTTGTGAAGCAGTATAAACGCATTGGTAAAGGTGCTTTTGGTACCGTTACTCAGGCAAAATTGTTGAATGAAGATAAATGGATCGGTCCTTATGCTATAAAGAAGGTTCCTGCTCAAACTGAATATAAATCAAGAGAATTAGAGATATTACGATTGACCAACCATCCAAACATCATTGCACTAGAATACTTCTTCACTCATAAATCTCCAGAAGACGGTAAGGTATACCAACATTTAGCAATGGAGTGTTTACCAGAGACCTTACAATATGAAATCATCCATCATTATACAAACAAATTAGAATTGCCATTAAAGCATGTCAAACTATATACATACCAGATTGCTAGAGGTATGTTATATTTGCATGCCCTCGGTGTATGTCATAGAGATATCAAACCATCAAATATTCTAGTGGATCCAGCAACTGGTGTTTTAAAGATTTGTGATTTTGGCTCAGCGAAAAGATTAGAGCCAAAGCAACCTTCGGTTTCATATATTTGTTCAAGATTCTATAGGGCTCCTGAATTGATTGTTGGTTGCCAATATTATTCTACTCAGATCGACATTTGGGGCCTTGGCTGTGTGATGGCAGAAATGTTGATTGGTAAAGCAATTTTCCAAGGTAATGATCCAATTCAACAGTTGAGAGAAATCTCAAAATTACTAGGACCTCCGGATAAACGATTCATCTTCAACTCTAATCCCAAATACGACGGCCCATTGTTTTCAAAGCCATTGTTCAATGGTAAAGTCTCATCCAGATTCCAAAAAGTTTTAGGTAATGCCGGACCAGCAGGAATTGATTTACTGATGAAGATTTTAATCTATGATCCACAGCAGAGACTAAGTCCAAGGAGGATATTGGCACATGAATTCTTTGATGATCTAAGAGTTGATAATCAATTTGTTCCAAGAGATTCATCAGTGCCTGTTCTGTTACCGAAATTGTTCAACTTTAGTAATTTTGAACTGGATGTGATTGGTGAATTAAGAGATAGAATTGTTATATGAGGATAGGTGTTTGGTTATACTTTTTTTATTTATATTATACGTGACAGTGTCGTTATGGATTTGTGTCGTTTAGTGATTTATTTTCCTTCTTGTCCTCATCTTGTTTTAATTTTTAATGGAGTTTCTTTACCATTCAGAAAAAGGAATTAGATAAATTTTGTATTTACAACGTAGTCAATCATTCTTCATATTACTGTTATTAGTCCTATAGAGCCAATGAGTATGAATATTCATCTTCGATGTTTTGGGCGATCCATAAGACAATACAACTCAACATGATGCTTCCATTTCCAACAACATTGGCAACACCCATTCCTAGAGTTGGGAAAGTGTAATGCTTGATCAAGAACTTCAAGATCAACACAACAATAGAACCAGCAATACCACCAGCCAACAATGCAAAACCTAAGAACAAGATAACTCTCGCTTGCCATGTAGTAGCATCACTTCCACCAAATCCAGCACCACCATTACCTAAAGCATCATTGAGCAAGTTATTCTTATCAATCAAATTCACAACAAGCATGCCCAGAGTGGAACAGATGATAGGAATCCAATCAACGAAAGTGACGTGGACTTCGGAGGCGTTGGCTGTCTTACTGTAGATGACTGCGTCTAAGAAGGACCAGATCCCTATTGCGTAAAGCGCACCTGATAAGTAGACACCGATTGATCTCAGAGCTGTGGAGTTAGGAAGTCTGAGGCCCTGGAAACGGAATAGTCTGTGAGAGTCCATTGTGTGTGAAAACTGGGGATTTAGAGGGTACGTGTATGTAGTTTTACTGTTGTTGGTATCAAAAGTGTGTAGGTTTAATTGTCATTTTCGGAACATTAGCAAAAATTGTTACATAATCGCCGATAAGTTACAAGTTACACTAACTATGTGTCAAATGATCTTCCTTATGATAGGGCGCAATACGTACTTTGGAGTGATCATATTCTCTCAATTTGTTCATCAATGGTATCCACAATACGCACACTTTGTGGCTGTCTATCGGCAGTAAACCATTTTGGTAAGTATTCGTCAATGACAATGGCACCATTGAACACCAAAGTACCGAACACTAAACATGCGAAACCAATCAATTGCAAGAACACAAACGATTCCCAGCCAAGGTACAGCGAAACTAACCACACTAATAAGGTTCTGCAAGTATCAATGGTGGATCTGGCAGTGGCACTTAGTTTGGAAGTCAATGAAATACCAAAGAAATTGAACAAACCAATGGAGATCATGATTGCAATAGAAGAGTAGATAATGACTGCATTTGATGCAAATTCCTTCCATGAGTTCACTATATCGAATGGACCTTGGTTGTCATAACCTAATGGGAAGTAGAATAAAACCATTGCTAAGAATGTGATGGAGCCACCAAATACACCTTCATAACCAACCAACTGCAATGGTTCGATGTGCCATCTTCCAATAATGTGTTCTTCAACAACGAACTGAGAAGCAGTGAAGATTTGCGATAGTAAGATCAATGCAATACCAATAGCCACCCTTGAAGATGATTCAGTTAGATCAACCTCGGAACCTTCAGCACCTGAGTTTTTCTTTGAACTCAACCCCACAATAGTGATACCTAAAATAACAACAAATAATGAACTCCATTCAATTCTTGTGATCCTCTTACCTAAAAACAGCACACTGAATGCAGCAACAAACAAGATCAATGCACCTCTCATCATCTGATAGATAGAAACTGGAGAATAAACTAATCCAAGATTCATCATCGTAGTTCCCAAAATATCACAAATTGCAGGGATTGCAAGCACGATGGCTTTTGAACGTGGTAAATTTGGCTTTGAGGTTCCATCTGCAATCGTGGTGTACTCACCAGCAGTTGCCAAACCATTAGTATACCTGCTGTAGAAATAGAACAAAAAGGCACACGATTCACCAATGAACATCTGTAATGTCTGCAATACTGGTTGTTCGAATTTCTTTCCTGGTGCAACATATTGATTGTCTTGATATTTGGAGAAAATAGAGTTAAGACATCCAGTGACAATCAAACTTAGCGAGAGAAACAAGATAAGACCCTTCATAGTGTAAAAGTGAATGAGTTAAAGGGGTGTCGGTTGGGTCTTTGGCGGCTTCGTTTGAGGATAGAAACTGATTTGTTTCATGTTTGATAAAGCAAATCTCGCTTACATAATCATCAGAGATAACCGTTGTGAATTGTCTATAGGAAAACTTCATTGAACGCTCTTTTGGCTCTGAAACCCTTTCTGCAACCATCAGCAACACAGGTTAATGGGGCATATATATATGGATTTGTTATGCTCTTCTCATCTTTCTTTATCTTCTTTCTGGTCCCTTTCAATATATCTTTAATGTTTGTGATATTCTTCACACAACGACCACAATATGTATGTCCACATCTTGCCATGAAAATTCTTTGTGAAAAATCTCTATCCGAATCGGTAATCAATTTGGATGCTTGATATGGTGCTTGAACGTCATTCTTCTCTTGCAGGAACTCTAATGGAGATTCGTCCCTTTTGAATTCAGCTGGAATACCACAACCCAATACAACACCACATAGTGTACAAACATATGCTTCCTCTTCTTCAATAGTGGATGTATATGGTGCTTTCAAAGATTCAGCTCTTGCCTGCAGATCTTCCTGAATTCTCTGAGTTGCAGTCAAGTTCGTTTCCTGCTTTTTATCATATTCTTCTGTTTCCCTTTCTTCAATTATTCTCAAAATATGAGGTGGGATAGGATCCTCCGTTCTGTATTGTGCTCCCTGACGTAAGACTCCGAAGAGATTTTGTCCAAGTCTTTCGAAGAAAGTAAGGCCTTGCTGAGCCTGCTGACGACCAATTTGGTTTGGATGACCTTGCCCAGGTCTTCCATTTCGACCATATTCCACAAGAGGAAACTCGTTATCACTGAGATGTTCATGGTGGTTATAAACGTCTGGTAAGTCCATACCAGGATGATAGTCATCATCTTCTTCGGAGTTATAACCAACCATTGCTTCAATCTCACGAAGTCGACGTAGTTCACGCTCACGTTCACGATTTTCACGGTCATGCTGGAGGCGTTGTCTTTCTCTTAGATTATTTGCACGGTGTGTTGCTTCTTGTGGAGTCAGCGCCGGTTGTCCTCTTGATCTTAAATGCACATTTGGCCCTTGATAACCTCTTCTCCTCCGTGGCTGAATTCCTTGTGAAAATATATTTTCTGGATGTGGTTGAATAATAGTTGGACTTTGTACTCTCTGATTCTCAAATGATCTTGTCTCTCTTCGTACTACTTGATCCCCGGGTATCTCCATGCCTCCTGTTGGCAAGTGCAATAGCACTCTGTTTTGTGGTCGCAATGTGCGACGTTGCTGGTCTGGTGGCAACTGGACGAAGTTTGCTATCTGAACGTCATCATCATCATCCGTTCCATCTGTGAGTTCAGTGTTCCGAATGGGTCTGTTATGACTGTTGCCACTGGGTACGGTAGCATGTGGATTTCTTCCTCCTCTCTCAGGAAACTGTCTTCTTCTTTGTTGTTCAGTGGTGTTTGGGACTGTGGATTCCCCAGTGATTAATAGATCATCATCAGAATCACTATCTAGCAATATGACCTCGCCTCTATCTCCATCCATCCTGTAATATTCCCTATTTGATATGGTTTATCTAGAGTATCAAGTTTAATGTTTTGATTTCAAATTCATTATCGTTAGAAAGCCCATCATCCCAAAAAAAAAATCAATCTGACTAAACAATGACTAAGCAAATATATAAACTATAAACTATAAACTATAAACCATCAACCCAAATACTCTTGAATTCCGCAAGATTATGTATGAAATCATCTACATGTTCATTATCTTCAGCAATATAATATAAAAGTTATTTAAAAAAAGGAACCATGACTAAAATACAGAATTTATGAACAAAAACCAATGACAGATATTAACTCATCAAACTTATAAACCACTTCTCATGTATCTACCAATAACGATACAATGATCACGTTCATAAGGTTCTAAAGTCAATTGTTCTAATGGTTTGATTTTTTCTTCTCTTAATTTTTGAACTTCTCTAGCGAAAACAGTTTCAGCATCAACAGTAGAATCAATACAGTTTGCTTTAATTGAGATAACAACACCACCTTGATCTTTTAGGAATAAATGTGAGTTTAATGCAATGATACGGGCTTGATCTGGTTGGGCAACATCTGCAAAGACGGCATCGACCATACCGACTAACATTCTGTATTTTTGTGGATGTCTAGCATCTTCAATGATTGGAATAACATTTGGTCTCTTTTTGGCCATACCAATCAATTCTCTACCTGGTCTGTGTGAGAATTCAACAGCATAGACTAAACCTTCTGGACCAACTAAATCAGCAACATGTGAAACGGAAGTACCTGAAGCAGCACCTAAATATAAAACCTTTTTACCTGGAGCAATGAATAATTCATCTAAACCACCCATGATACCGGCAGCCAATTTTGATCTGAAAGGATTCCAGACTCTGTATTCGGTTTTGGTTGGTGGAGCACCTTCTTCTTTAGCTGGTTCTTCAACAGAGATTCTCTTTTCACCATAAACTGAATCACCTGGGGCAATGTTCTTGGTAACTAACAAATCTTCTTTACCTCTGGCAATGAAGACACCAGCATGTCTATGTGGTTCAATGACGACTTTAGCACCACCTCTGGCACCACCACGAGCACCACCTCTACCACCTCTGGCACCACCTCTACCACCACGGTCACTACCTCTTGAGCCACCTCTGCCACCGAATCCACCACGGCCACCTCTGCCACCACGGTCACCACCAAATCCACCTCTTGAACCACCACGGCCACCGCCAAAACCACCTCTACCACCGCCAAAACCACCACGGCCACCACGGTCACCACCGAAACCACCTCTGGAACCACCACGGGAACCACCTCTACCACCTGGAGTAAAAGCCATTATATGATATTAAAAAGAATTGGTATTAAAAGATAAACTTTTGAAGAAATTGATAAATGTAATTGAAATGTAAAATTATTCAATTATAAGAATCAGTATATTAATTATGTCCTTGATATTAATGCAGAATATGTGAGCTCCTTAAGTAATGAACAGATAAGAGAGTTCTAATACTGATGGACAATAAAAGATCAAAAGTTAATGACTTGAAAGTTTGATTTAGTAGTTTAAACTAGGTATTAATTTTTTTTTCTTTCGTATGAAAAAAGAAAAATTTAGAAAAAAATTTTCCTAACCAAAATTCGTTACCCGGGGAGATGAGCCTGCAGAATTCCGGGAAAACAATCAGCTGACTACATGTGGTTCAGACCGGTTCTTGGTTCTTGGTAACAGTATCACGTAATCCCTTAGTCAGATTTGTTATCCCCTCGGCTACCCTCGGCTAAAACCGCATGATTTTTTGTACTCCATTTTTTGGTTTCCAGTTCCCGCTTTTCATCAAGATTTGATAAAGACTTTTAAGCAACGCGTTTCTTCTTTTTGGTTCTTTGTTCTGTTCGCCTGTTTGTTTATCTGAAAGTCAGTGGAGTTACTCACATTACTGTCCTTTGCCGTTTTCTTCCCTTTATTGTCCACCATGTCCAAGACCTTGAATCAGAAATATACTGAACAATTGCTCAAGAACCCTTTGCTCACCAAATGTCTAACTGGTGCTGTGTTAGCTGCTTTGAATGAGTTGATCGCCACTGTCATTGCCAAAGACTACAAAATCGCTAGCATCTTGAACCAGAAGGTCAAACATCCATTCTCTGCTAAGGTTCCATTGTTTGCATTGTTCGCATTCTTTGTTAGTGGTCCAATTAATCATTATGGTTTAAAGATTATCAACTTATTGTTTAAACCACCTTTAACTATCAAGAAGAGAATTTCTCAGATCTTGACTGTTTTGTTAACTGCTTCTCCATTATTGAACATCTTGTTCGTTTCGTTCGTCACATTGGTCAATTTGAAACCACAATTACAAGCCTTCTCAAAAGATGAACTGAAAAGAGCTTTCACCAATGTCAAACTTGCATTGAAAAATTCTTTATTTTCAGTTATCAAATCATCATGGATAACAACTCCAATTGTCTTAACTATCTGTCAAACTTACCTAGAACCTGAATACTGGGTGGTCTTCTCTAATGTTGTCTATTTCATCTTAGGTACTGGTCAAAACACTTTTTTGAAATTGAAAAATGCTAAGAACTATGAATTACAAAAGAAACGAGAAGGATTGAAAAAACAAGTTACAGATGAGACTAAAGAGAAGGAGGCTGCTATCGTTCCTGGCTCAGAGGACGCGAAAACTTCCGCTCAATAGCAATCACAAGGGAAGGAAACTAATGGTAACGAAACGAACAAGAATAAAAAGAACGTACCAAACGATACTATTTTACTACAGAAACAACTACAAATGCAATCCCAGAGACAACTGGGACTATTCCATCTATTCTTATTTGACTTTAAACAGCTAGCTGGTCTACTGATGTGGTTTTTAGTGTATAAACTGTTGTAATTGGAGAACTTATGCCTGAACTTGCTTATGTAACAATCTCATGAATATATGAATATATTTTTCGCGTTTTTAGATTTTCTCTTTTTAGAAAAATTGTTGTTTGAAACCAACTGAACTTGATTTGTTTACTCGCTTTTTAAAGTACTAATTGAAGGTCTTTGAGGCTGAAGTTTAATGTGTTTTGGGTTTGGGTTTTGTTTTTCGGTTTATTGGGTTTAATTGCTATTATTTACGAGAGTTTTGACCCCCTTTTTTTAGTGTGCTTTTTTTTGATCGTGTTTGTTCCTGAAATCGATCTCCAGATCAAGGATTATTTACAGTTTGATCTGTCTCATTTTGCATTGGAACTTCACTTAGTGCTACTTTCTTGTTCTTGTTGACCACCTCTCAAGAACCCACACTGAATCATGGCTGGCTCGAAACTGCTCGGTCTGTTGAGATCAATGGATGCAGATCTTATGAATGACGACACGTTAATTGAAAAGAAACGAATCGTTTCGCCAAGTATATCAGGAAGTGAGTCAGGCTCTGTCGTTGTGAACAAGGGTCCTGCTAAGCAGGATATACGACAAGATGGATCAGATCAAGAAGGTGGAAATGGAGATTCAGATTCGGATGAGGACGATTTCAATGATTATATAATAGAACCACCATTACCACCACCAAAGGAGCTTCATCCAGATAAATTATACGCGTTGTTTGAGTTCAGTGGGGATGATCCTTCACATTGTGAATTAGAAAGAGACGAACCTGTGACGCTATTGAATGACCAAGATGGTTATTGGTGGTTGATTAGAAAAGAGAATGATGGGAAAATTGGGTTCGCACCAGCAGAATGTTTAGAGACATACGAAGAAAGATTGGCTAGGCTGAATTGTTGGAAGAATGAGGAATTGGAGAAGACATCAAGAGAAAATGTGGACGCTTTACCCGTGGACACGAATAAGTCTAAACTTACCCTAAGATCAAACAAATCAGTGACGTTTTCCAGTGATGTTGATATTGCTGATGAAGGAGATGTTGCAGATCATGTGGATGCTGAACCTATATTGCATGAAGATGAAGAAGATGATGGTGAACGAGAAGAGTATGATGATATATATCAATATGAAACTCCATATGTTGGTGCAGATGATGAAATTGTTAGTGATACATTCCCTATAGTGACACCATTGACGCTAACTAAAAAGAACAGGGATCTATCGACAAAAAAGAATTTAACCATACCATTTCCAGAATCAGATACAGAGGACACCAGTCCATTAGTTGCACCAAATGCATCATTTTTCAGTCAGGGAAATTATTCGGGATCAATTGGTTCTTATTCTCCATCTTCATCAGAGTTTGAAAGTCCAGAAAATACACCAGCATTGAGTCATAGATCACATAATAGAAAACTATCAATACCCATTGACCAAATCAAGGCCAATATTCCTCAGTCTGCTGGTACCATAAATATTGCAGACAGCATTAAGATGCTTGATGATCTAATGAATGACGAACTGAATAGTGATATCGTGGATGAAGATATGAACTTTGATACCGAAAAGGAGGTTGATTCCAATGACGATAACACATTAAACTATTACAATAACGATCCAAATGATTCTTCAAAATTATCATCGCCTATTGAATTGTCAAATGAGAAGATCTCAAAGAAATCCATATTATCAAATATTACTGATTCCACCTTTGTCAACTCCAACAGCTCGCTGCAACTGAGTCAATCAACAACGATAGATGAGTCAGTAATGATTCATGACTCCCTGTCTACGTCAAATCAAAGGTCGGCATCATTACACCCAGCGATTGACCTCATTTACGAAGATTCCTTCTCCAAGATCGACGAACTGGCTGCAAAACTGGAACGTTTAAACGAACTTATGAAATGAATAGCATACTCATGTGACTATACAGTTGTCACGCTTATCGAAGAACTTTTTTGTGTTTAATATGTATTTAGTGATTTTAGTACTCAAGTCAGTAGTCCAATAGCAGTAGGCAGTAGCTCATCGCTTACGTCAGCATAGGGTAACTCTTTTTGGTTTTGATATTTTTTTTTTTGACAGATATTTTTTTTCTAAACAACAATCTCACCTTTGAAGACGGACATTTGCAGAATCTGAGACCCGTTGTTAAGCTAATCATGTCGTGGGAGCCAAATCCAGAATCTGTAGAACAGCTAAAACATGTTTTTGGGGCCACTTTATCCTCTAACCAGGTCGAGAGAGAACAAGCTACCAGTGCTTTAGAACAGGCCAAACTTCAACCAGATTTCATCAATTATCTGCTGTACATCTTATGTTTTGACTCGACTGCCACTGCACAAACCAAGGCATCATCTGGTCTGAGTTTGAAGAACACTATCACCAAGAAATTGAAAATTGATCAGCAAAGTTACCTTTTAACCAATATACTGAAGGGTCTTTTCGATGATATTGGCTTAGTGAGAAACATCACAGGGAATGTTATCACCACATTGTTCCAAACATTGGGAACTAAGCATTGGCCAAATATCATTCCCCAATTGTTTGAATTAGCTGAAAATCAATCACATCCAAATGCTCAAGAAGGTGCCACATCCACTATCAACAAAATTTGTGAAGATTCCAGTCATATCTTAAACATGGAGATCAACGGATCAAAACCAATTCAATTCATGATCCCTAAGATGCTCCAATTATTAAATGGTTCAAACCCAATAATTGTTGCCAACTCATTGAGTTCCATCAATCATATAATTCATTTAGATCCACAAGGTGAGATCATTCCAATCGATGCATTGTTAGAGAGACTATTCCAATTGGCAGTTGATTCCAACAAAGATGTTAGACGTAACGTGTGTGCTTCATTTGCTCATATCTTACAAACAAGACCAGAAAAGATTGCTCCTCATTTAGCAGATGTTATCCACTATTCATTGCATACTATCAATGAAGGTGAAGAGGAAGTTGCATTGGAGGCATGTGAATTCTTATTGAGTTTGGCTACAAGTGATCTACCACCAGAACTCTTCATGCCTTACTTACCAACGATCCTTCCTGTGTTATTGAAGCATATGGTCTACTCAGAAATGGATATTGCCATGATGAATGATAACGATGATGCAGATGAAGAAGATAAAGACGAAGACATCAAACCGACAGTTGCCAAAATCGCTAAAGCCAACGATAGTCATGGTGCTAAGAGCAGTAAAAACAATGATGATGATGATAGTGATGATGATGAAGAAGATGAAGATGATGATGCAGATTTCAGTCCTGAGTGGAACTTAAGAAAGTGTTCAGCTGCTACCTTGGATGTGTTAGCATCCGTCTCACCACAACATGTCCTTCAGATCATCTTGCCTATCTTGAAGGAAAATATCACTTCCAAAGAATGGCCGATTAGAGAAGCTTCAATTTTAGCATTCGGTGCTGTTGCTGAAGGTGGTATTGAATTCGCCTCTACTCAGTTGCCAGAATTAGTCCCTTTTCTAGTTGACAGATTACTAGATCAAGAAGGTCCAGTTAGACGAATCACATGTTGGACATTAGGACGCTACTCTTCATGGATTTGCTCAGAAGCTCATACCGGTGGTTCATATTCAAATTATTTTGTTCCTACTTTCCAATCAATTATGAAATGTTCTTTAGATACGAAGAAGATTGTTCAAGAAGGCGCTTGTTCTTCATTAGCCCAATTCATTGAAAATGCAGATGCAGAACTAATTCAACCATTATCGCAAGAGATTTTACAGACTTTTAACTCTTGTTTCCATTACTATAAGAGAAAGAATCTTGTGATCTTATACGATGCCATCCAAACTTTCGTTGAGAAATGTGAATTAGATGACAAATCAATCATCGCTATTCTACCTCCATTGATCCACAAATGGGAAATTCTTACTGATGATGATAAGGAATTATGGCCATTATTAGAATGTATGTCCTCGATTGCAGCATCATTAGGAGAAAGATTTGCTCCATTTGCTGTTCAAGTTTATGAAAGATCGATCAGAATCTTAAGTCATTGCATTGATATGGATAAGTTGAGTGTCACTGATCCAACTATTCATACCCCAGAAAAGGATTTCGTTATCACATCTCTAGATTTGATTGATGGTTTGATCCAAGGTTTAGGTGAACATAGTGGAGAATTAATCAATGACAATCTACTTACTTTATTGATTGAAACATTTAGTGACGAAAACAATGATGTTAGACAATCATCATATGCATTATTAGGTGATTTAGCCATCTATTTGCCAAATAAATTACAGAACTATTTACAAGATATTATTGGGTCAATTGGATTTGAAATTATTTCATCTAACAATAGTCATGAAACTTTTGCAGTTGTTAACAATGCAACTTGGGCCTTAGGTGAAATGGTATTAAGACTAGACATCAGAGATTACTTAGAGAAATTGACTGGTGTTCTAATAGATTTGGTCAATTCACAAGCAATGGACACCGTTCTGGAAAATGCATCCATTACAATAGGTAGAATTGGTATTAAATATGCTGAATTCTTATCTCCACATTTACCAGAATTTGCATTGAGTTGGTCTCGTTGTTCATTATACCTAGAAGATAATGAAGAAAAAGAAACTTCATTCAAAGGGATGTGTATGGTTGTGTTATCAAACCCAACAGGTTTAGACACAGAATCATTAGTTGCATTCATTAATACCATTGCAATGTACCTACAACCAGGTCAACAATTAGCAGAGCTGTTCAGAAAGTTGCTATTAGGGTACAAGGAGATTTTGGGTGACAATTGGGTATTGTTACTGCAACAAGTGAGTGATGGCCAGGAGCTTGTGAATAGATATGGCTTGTAACAATAATATAAATATAGTATATAGTATAATACCACACCCATACACCAGTGGTGGATTATGTAACTTCTTGCCTCGTACGGCTGAGATTGATTACCTAAGCCAATTCGGTAATCTCCGGTTGATCGAAACGTTTCTTTTTCTGTGATTGGTTGATAAACATTGCCCGCAAAATATGGCAGATTCATCCACGGGTAATACGAAAACAGTCTGAAAATTGAGATGAAGCCGAGATCTTATTCGAGTCTGGTTTTCTGCGGATTCTCTATCTTCTTGTAGGTTTGTTGTTGATTTATTTGGTGGTTTTATTTACTATTTTTGGTCGTGTGCTGAAATATCATTCCTTATAAGCTTATCAGTCCCAAATCCTGATATTTGTGTCATAAAAAAAGTTTGATTTATTTTGAATTCTAGTTCACTGTTTCAATAGTCATAGTTAGCACTAATCAAGATGTCCTGTCGAGCCATCTCCTCCAACAATGTGGTCATCAACAACGCAATCACACCGGCCACGGTCATCTTTTCACTAGAGTCAGGGAAGATATTAGAAATAGTAAATGAGATTGTTCACCATAACGATCCGTTGTTGCAATTATACGATGTCCTGCCAAATAACTACAGAAATGTATCACCAATGTATATTTTACCGGGTCTGGTTGATGCCCATGTTCACTTGAACGAGCCTGGTAGAACAGAATGGGAAGGTTTTGAAACAGGAACAAAGAGTGCTGTCTCAGGAGGTGTTACGACTGTTATTGATATGCCTTTGAATGCCATTCCGCCAACAACAAACTTGAAGAATTTTAATATCAAGCTAGATGCTGCTAAGGGCCAACTTTGGTCTGATATTGGCTTCTGGGGTGGTTTAGTTCCTGATAATTTAAATGACTTGATTCCTTTGATTAATGCAGGTGTTCGTGGGTTCAAAGGTTTCTTAATCGATTCTGGTGTTGATGAGTTCCCAGCTATTGATCAGGAATATATTGATAAAGCATTGAAAGTTGTGGAAGGAAATGATACATTGATCATGTTCCATGCAGAGATGCAGAAAGATGAACAAGTTGTTGGTCACTCCCATAACAGCAGTGACAGTGAAGACGAACAATTGTGCAGCGAATATCATGATGACTTTGAATATTTACACAAAGAGCTAACGGATTCCCAAGTTCAAGGTTTAGCAAGGACTCCAGTTTTAGAACCAGTCCAACCAAGATATGGTGTTCCATCGGAAATTGTTCATGATCATATGGACTTCAATGAAGGGAACCTCGCTACACAAGATCACCATATCACTCCATTAGAACAAGCCACAAAGAGGCAACACCAACTAGAGGAAGTTGACCCCACTCATTACTCATCATTTTTAGCATCAAGACCAGATTCTTTCGAAGTCGATGCTATCAAGACCATCATAAAATCAGCTAAGAAAACACCTTCAGTCCCACTTCACATAGTCCATCTCGCTTCAAAAGATGCAATTCCAATTCTATTCAAAGCGCAGCAGCAAGGTCTAAAGATAACAGCAGAAACCTGTTTCCATTACTTATCATTCTTTGCTGAAGAGATTCCAAATGGTTCAACTTTTTATAAATGTTGTCCACCAATCAGAACCAATGAGAACAGACTGAAATTATGGGATGCCTTGAAGAAAAATATCATCACTACTGTTGTTTCTGATCATTCACCGTGTACTCCGAACTTAAAGAAATTGGCCAAGGGTGATTTCTTCTCAGCTTGGGGTGGTATCGCATCTGTTGGTCTAGGACTTCCTGTCATTTTCAATGAAAGTTTGAAACAAGATGATGTTTCGATAATTGATATCGTCAAGTGGACTTGTTACAATACTGCTAAACAAGTTGGTTTATCACATAAGAAAGGTTCAATCAGTGTTGGATTGGATGCTGATTTGGTTATTTTTGATCCACTTGCTAAACAAACCATCACCAATGACAGAGTCTACTTCAAAAATAAATTAACTGCTTATGATGGCAAGAAGTTGCAGGGAGTTGTGTTGGAGACAATTCTAAGAGGAAACTCAGTCTTTGCTTATGATAAAGGATTTTCAAATATTGCATTGGGGAAGACTATTTTGGAGAAGAGAAGTTTGGCATCTAACAACAGTGTTTGAGCTAGAGAAAAAAGAAAAGAGGAGTTTTTATAGATACTATGGTTCATGTATTGGTTTTCGCATTTACACAACATAGCTTTCATATTTTAGGATACAACATATACTACACTTGATAAATGAAACTATTTCAACTATGGTTGTACAAATTGAAGTAAATTAAACCAATTGTTTTCTTGATCCCTTGAAAAAATATTGAACAACAGCAACTTGGAACACAGCCATACCCACAACTAACAACACTTCATAAACTGAGAAATAAAAAATTCTTGATTCCGTTGATCTAACTGTAGATTGATTTCTGTTATTTCTTGTCTTGTAATACTGCATCTTTTTCAAAATAGAGTTCAATTTTGAATCAATTACACCCAGGGAAGTGGTCAAAGTTTTGCCAGCTGGATTCTTAACTTCAGGGACATCGACTCTGAAATCATTCTCAAAGGTGATTTCAAAATCAACAACTTTATCAGCAAATGTTGACATTTCATTAGAAAAGCAAAATTCGTATTCACCAGGAACATCGGCATTGAAGACCCAATCCCCTTGTCTTTGCTTTGTTTCAGAAGCCACCACTTTCCCATTTGGATTTGTAATGGTATAGTCAATGTCAAATGATCCACCACTTTGAACAGCAAAGTAATAACCAACTTGAGATTTTGGTTTATCTGTTGTGATGTAATAGCATTGTTTCTCTTCTGGCTTCAACAGGAAGGTTAATGCGGAACAGTGCACTGTAGCAATGTACAAAAGAGACAGTGTCACCGTTCTGAACAACATGGTCTCTCTTCAATTCTGAAAATCGGTAAAGAAACGCGTAATTGAGTCTATTTTAATATCCGATTTGTTGTCATTTCGTGCGTCCTTCATAACAAATGATTATGTAATACTTGTATCAGTAATCAGTAATCGGTAAGGCCACTTTTAAGATACGTAAGCCACCAATTACAGAAGCATCACTGAGGGATTTGAAGTATAGATGGATCACTTGAATTGGTAAGGAAGAAATTATTGATGGTATGACTCATGAGTTTCGCATAGACGATGGTTTACAAATTATAAATTACAACATAAAATATATATAAATATTCTTTAATTTAGCAAAATCCACCACCATAGTAGGTGTTCTTCTTCTGGTTGGTCATTCTTTCGATTTTGACATGATTTGAACCTATTGTATCTTTTTGTCAAATATACTGAACTAGCACTAATTTTTTTTTTATTAATTTCTGAGGTTCTTTCCATTTCTGTAAACTCAACGAACACAGACACCATAATCAACTGAGAAAGCAATTTATTGCTGTCATCGCAATTTAGATGATTATCCTAAACTCATAACATGAAAAAACAATACACCGTACACATTTCTCAAGGCAGGATTGACTGTTCAGGAATTGAATTGTTCTACTATTGATCTATGACCATACTACAATGATTTTGTGTGTGATTTTGAACAAAAGGATGAGTCATAAGTATGATGTATCTTAAATCTTTGATTGTAATTTTGAGAGTCTAGTATTTAGTGCACTGCCAGTCAGCAACGTCCAAATGAAAAATCACCTCGCTGCCTTCAATTTATCATAAGCACATAAAGCACAGACGCCCCCATGTATTATTTTCGTAAGGGTACTGTGTGCGAAATTGACACAAAAATGCTCGGTTTGATTCGAGATAAATTATCCGTCTTCAGAAAATTGCAATTGGGCTTGAGGATATCACAAAGATTCTGGGCCCATCACTCATAAGACTAACACTGACTATCTGGGTTTCGGAGACTCTTTCAGAGAAGACATTCTGCCTTAAAACGGCTGGTACACGGTGGAAAAATGAAAAAAAAAATGAAAGATTTTCAGAAACGTGGTTTACTCGGAGGGGCACGAGGACATGGGATTGATTTAAAGTCCAAAGTTGCAGGCAGCAGGCCCCAACCTCTCGAAGTTCAAGTATACTGGTGCACTTTCATCGTGTAATTACATTGTCTAATGGAGAAGAAGAACTCTTTTGATTCAAGGCATGCACAGAAAGGTATCTCATTTCCAAGAAATCTGTTTAACAATCACTTTTCAAATCTATCAGAACTGCATGCAGAAACGTTTTCCAAGATTCTGAAAAGTCTTGGGGATTGAGCAGCCTTATTCCATGCACTTCAATTAATATTATTGCAGTTAACGGATCTCCTGAGTCCCGATTCTCATGTCTAAATTAACTATACCCACGCATGAAGTTTTGCAAACCACCTGAACTCCGAATATCACTGTGAGAGTGGAAAGTATAAATAGGGAGGTGCTTGTCTCAAGTAATCGAATAGTCTTCTTCAGAAGTCACTTTAATTCAAATACTCAAGATGAGGTTCGGATTGTTAGCCAGTGCTGCTTTAACGGCTTTACCACTGGTTCAAGCTGCCCCAGTTGAATTAACCACTTATTTATCAGGGAAATGGCCAGCAAATGGTCAGTCACCTAAAGATCAAGACATTATTGATCAAACTTTACACACGTTGACCACCATTTACCATAACTTAACTTCAACCACCATAGATACATGTACCAAATGTAAGAGTGCTTTGGAAATTGGTAAATCGATTGCATTGACCAGACCGGACTTAGTTTCACCAATCTTCACTAAATGGTGTACTGATAACAAGATATCATCAAAGAAGAACTGCATTGCTGCTTACTCAAGAAACACTGTGGAAGCTTCATACACTGGTACTGATTTTGCCAATATTTTACAATTGATGGACCCATGGTCATTAGACGGTGATTACTTCTGTTATTTTAAAGTCAACCAAGCGTGTGATTTGCCAGAGTTACCAGAAATTGACTTGAGTGGTTGGTGGCCAGAAAAGCCAGAAAATGCCACTAAAAAAGTTGCTTCTGGTGAAACTTTCAACGTTTTGCACGTCACTGATTTCCATGTTGTTTTAGATTATCAACAAGGTTCTGAAGCCAATTGTACTAATGGCATGTGTTGCGTTTCTCATTTCCAAAACGCCTTACCAAAACCAGATGGTATTGATAACTCAGAGTTGAAATTCTATGATTCTTTCTATGATGAAGATGAAGTTTTCCATCAAGGTGAAGATGTTACTTCTCAAGTCTTCAATAACAGCGTTTGGGTTCCAGCTCAATCATTCGGTAACTACCATTGTGACGCTCCAAAACTATTAATCAACAGTACGTTGAAATCTATTGTGAACTACACTGAACAGAATGACATGAAATTTGATTTTGTCATTTTCACTGGTGATATTATTGATCATGATGAACTTGCCTACACTGATTATAACATGACCGTTGAAGCTCAAGAATACTTATTCAAAGACTTGAAGAAATATTTCAAAGATACCCCTGTTTACTCTGTTTTGGGTAATCACGATACTTTCCCATATGCTCAAATTAGTTCAAGAGCTTCAGGTTTCAGAAACTTGTATGAGTGGAATGAAGATTTGATGGCTGATTTATGGGTTGGTAATGGTTGGTTGCCAACTGAATCTTATGAAGATATTAAGACTCATTACACTGGTTTCTCAATAAAAACTGTAAGAAACTTGAAAGTCATTGCTATCAACTCTAACATCTACTACCAAAAGAATTACTACACCTACTGGAATATGACTGAAAACTACGATACTTTTGAATTCTTTGAATTCTTGATTGAAGAATTAGTTGAATCTGAAAAAATTGGTCAAAAGGTGTGGTTAATTGCTCATATCCCATGGGTTGATTATGATACTTTACCAATTCAAGCTGAAGTTTACAAACAAATCGTTACTAGATTCCAAGACACTATTGCTGGTATCTTTTTTGGTCATACCCATCAGGATGAATTCAATGTCATGTATGCCAATGATAACAAGACCATTGATAATGCTATCTTAAATTCATGGACTGGTCAATCAGTTACACCATTATCTGACTACAATCCCGGTTGGAGATACTACAAAGTTGATACTGAATCTGCTGAAGTCATGAATTCTTACAACTTTTACACTCAATTGAACACTACCTTAACTAACAGTGGTGAAGAATCTGTTTGGGAGTTTGAATACAGTGCCAGAGAAGCTTATGACCCATCTGGTGAATGGCCGGAAGATGCACCATTAAATTCTACTTTCTGGGCTTCTGTCGCTGATGGTATCAAGACCAATATCACTGTTGCTCAAGACTATGCTGACTTCCTTTACAGAAAATCTCCATATACTCCAGATTGTTCTAAGCGTAAATGTGATGGTTTATGGTGTTATGTTAGTTCTTTCAACATCAACAATTATAACAATTGTACTGAAAGTATTGATTATACTAAACAATAAGTAGGCAGGGTTCCGATCTTATTGCAAAATGTTTTCTTCTTTTCTATCTTTACACGTTGGTGATTGTCCCTCGATTTCTGGACAGCGTCTTGGATGTTTTTAAATATTTTTATATACCTTTAGATACTCTTAGATATATATAACATTTTTGTTTCCTACTACCTAGTTGGTACCACTTCAATTGCGTTCTTGTTCATAATTACACCCTAATACGGAATCGAATTATAAGAGCAAATCGGTCTGTATAGACCAATTAGAGCTTGGTGAGCTTTTAGTAACGCATCTTTCTGATTATACCATTCTAGAAAGTTTAGCTCGATGACTAAGAACCATTGTTGTGTGTGTCAACAGATTTGATCATAACAGCAATGTTGGAAGGACCAACAGTAAAGATCCACGACATTGTCAAAAAATCGTATATAAAGGATCTCCAGATCGCAAGAAACAGAATCTTTTGCCACTGTACTTCAAAAACACAAAAAAATTGAATAACAATGCCATTAGAAGGAACTCAATTACCAGTCAATCATACTTTATACTACATCAATGCCAAAACCGGTGAACCAACCCCATTAGAAACTTCAGAGCTTGCTAAGAAAGGTACAGAAGTCGTTATTGTTGGTGTCCCAGGTGCATTCACGCCACCATGTACTGAGAAGCACATCCCTGGATACATTAAACTACTTCCAAAATTTAAAGAGAAGAATGTTAAGGTGATCATCGTTAACAAAGACAATGTCTTTGTTCAGAAAGCATGGGCTAAGCAAGCATTTGATATTGAAGGTGAAACCAAACAGCAAGAAATCATTTTTGCTAGTGATCCAAACTTGCAATTCATCAGATCCTTGAAACAATGGACCCCTGAAGCTGAGCCATTGGGTGAAACATCAAGCCGTTTTGCAATTGTTGTCAAAAGTGGTGAAATCACTTATTTGGGTAGGGAAAAGGCAGTTGGCGATGTTGAAGTCTCCTCTGCTGAAGAAGTCTTGAGACATTTATAAGATGATTCCAGGTGAGTAGCGGATAACGCTCTCAAATTTTGGGAAAAGGAAGATGAATGTATAGTTTTTAACGAGTATGCTTTGTTTACTTTTGTTACGTAACCTCCCTAATTACACCCAGACACCTTTGTAAACAAGCCATTTTAGCCCAATCTCATAACTAACACATTTCAAAACAGTCTCAGTCAAAGGCCTCCAATTCCTCAGCAGACCATGTCCTTGCCACTGGAGAATGAAGAGGAGAATCCCTGGGTTGAGATCAGCAAGAGCAACATGATACCCAGTGAGCAACCTGTCCTAAAGCCACCGGTCAAGAAGACTGCATCAACCTTCAAACCACAACCACAGACAATATCTCAGGGTGTCCAACGATCCGATTCACAATCAAAGAAGGTCTCATTCATTAAAGGTAATGTGAAGGATTTGATATTTGGTACTTGTATTGCCAACTTCCATCATCTGAGAGGTCCAGAGATCGAATACTCTATCTTTGAGAACGGATTGAAGTTAGACACAGCTAAGCTTTGGCCATTCTTACCATTCCAAGCATTACCAGACAATGCACATTCATTTGAAGAGACATTTTCTTATTTCACTTTGAATTACCTAGATTCGACATTGTTCGCTATATCGTGTGCTAGACAGATCAAATCTGATGAATTGTTGGAAAAAGATGATGATGTGACAAGATCATCTGTTCAGAAGGCGATTGTGTTGATTTTGAGACAACCGATCTTTGGAAAGATAAAGACGAAGTTAAGTATTGTCACTAATTCTTTCTTTGCGCAGAAGAACTTCAATGATAGAAAAATTGTGGAGATACTGTTCAATAATCTACAGAATATCTATAATGAAGACCTGAATTATCTTGATGAAATGGACTTTTACTCTGATTTGTCTATATGTGATATACTGTTGACGTTCAAGAAGAACACTTTAGTCATTTTGAAGGCCTTGCTACTAGAAAAAAAGATTGCATTTTACTCATCAAACCCTACAAAATTATGTCAATATGAGATTTCGTTCATTTCATTGATCCCTAATCTAATCAACAATTTATTGGATTGCTCATCGCCTGAATTACACTCATATTCAGATTCATTACAAACAGCAACATCTTTTCAGACGAGAGACAGGAACTCAGTACTGAAATTTGCAGGATTGCCATTACAGATATTTGGAAAGGGTGGTATTTTTCAGCCTTACCTACCTTTACAACAGTTTGATGGCTTGAAGAAGATTCAATATTACATGATAGGTTCATCAAATGCATTGTTACTTAATAACAAAGCTAGATTTGGTGTTGATGTGCTGATAAATATAGATACTAGCTCCATTGATATATTAAACACTGACTTGACTCAGCCATTGAATTTAACTTCATATGATAAGAAATGGATGTCACAGCTAGTTACTGCTACAACCAATTACAATCAACAGACGTCTAGCAACACTGGATTTATTGGCTCAGATGATTACATTAGACTACAGTTTGAGGATTACTTCCTTGGTTTACTGTCCTCGGTCAAGTTTAGCAATTTTTTGAATAAGTTTAATAATGGGGAGCTGCCAAATGATCAGATGGCACCATACAAATTGTATGATACAAATCAATCAAAACATTTCAATTCTGCTTTTGTGCTAGGTTGGGAAAAGACATCGAATTACAAACTGTTCAACGATAAGACTGATGACCATATTTTTGATGTTTTTGAACCAAAGCACTTATACTCTGAAACAATTCATGATTATAATTCAATTAAGAACTCTATCTCTGAGAAGTTCCAAATGTTGAAGTTTGAGAACAAGAAAACAGAATCCAATGACCCAAATCATAATAAGAAGGTGAAGAACAAGAATGAAGGAGAGATAAGTACAGAGATCCTAAAGTTAAAGACCAGTGACTTACAACAACCAGAAGGGAAAACCAAGAAGTCCAGCAGTTCGCCAAGTTCGAGAATTTGGGGCTGGTATAATAAGAACATTAAAGATAAATAGATTACATAGATCAAATCTACTTGCAGATACCCTGTTGACCGTTAATGCCTGACATCTCATTACCAGTAGTTCTATTACATCAGATTTGTGTACCATCCAACTGTTTTCCGGAATTGATAAATGAGAATATCTTCCTGAGCACATTCACAGTGCAGCCTGAGATGTTCCTCGATACGCTTCACATGCTCTTGATCATAGTGGATTTTGTGTAAACCCATATCTGGTTCGGGCCGCACGATAAGACTTTTTTAAGGAATTAGTGTGTCTCGTACCAGCTCAACCATAACAACTGGCAGAAACTTATAGGCATTACCTGGTTTGATGCTTAACTACCAACTACTTCTTTTGTCCACCAGAATCAGAGTTCTGAGATGTGCTTTTTCATTAATATAGTAATTATCAATGTCGGAGGCGACGAAGTCCGTTCAGGTAAGGCGATGCTAGATGATCCTTATGGCAATTGGTGTCTGTACCAAACAGTACATCAGTCTCAGTGAGAGATCTATCCAGATCCTGTGTTATTTGTTGTTTTTATCCTACAGGCTGGCTTCCTGGATATTCTTGCGTAACGCATGTTCTTACTTATCTTTTGATGTGCAACCCATCAGCGATGCGAAGGCTGACTTCCACAGTCATCGCCATTCCATTAAAGCATGCAAAATCGGATTCGAGCCTTGAGGCAGACCTTAGAAGATTCGCTTCTTAGACGTGACTATCTGATAATGAAGAGAAACGTGAAACAGCTGAGAACAGAGAGACTGCAACTCAAAAAAAGAAGTTGGTATTATCGGGAGAAAATTTCAGTCGCGCCTATTATGGTTATAAAAATAGTGAATAGACATAAGATCGTGATCTGCAACAGCCAAAATTTTCTTCGTATTAGTAATGATATAAAAAATCAATTTTCCGAGAAATAAATATAGTACACATCACCATCAAGCACTCCATTTGGTCAATTCCAGCCGTTGCCGCTCAGTTTTACACTCCTTATCTCGTAACTGTCTTACGAAGATCCTGAGCCAATTTTTCTGATCCTGGAACTACTGTGTCCTGTTGAACTATGAAGCCGTTGCAGTTTATCAACCAGGCGTTTGCCACAGATGAGAATAGTCCTCTTCAATCAGGAATTGGCGCTGACGAAGCAGTCACTGCTGCGTTGAAGTACGACACTGACTCTATTGATTCCCTGAAGAAGAAGGTGATCGAAAAGGCATGTTACTTTTGTCATGACAAAGAAGGATGGGGACCTTTGTCTTTCAAATATGCAGATTTTACAATTTGTTTCATTGATGGTGGGCTATTTTCAGCCATCAACTTGATTATGTTGGTGCTCGGTGCTAAAGTACTCTACGCATTGAAAAATTCCAATGTTGAGGCCAAATTCAGAAAAGGCTGGGTATTCCATTCCAGATTATTACTGATCGTTGGACAGTTCCTTATCTATCTATTCATTGCCACCACAAGCTACAAAAACCAAAACTTCATTGATGACTGGAAATTCATTCAGCCGGCGCTTCAACTTGCTGCTTTCTTGGTGTTGTTCCATGTCCAGATCTATGAATATAATCAATCATTTCAAACACATTCACTTGTTCTATTCTATTGGTTGATGTTAACTTTGTTCAGTGCTATCAGAGTCTTACATTTACAATTGAGATCACAATTTGATGATTACTTCATTGCTTCTGTTTTCTCATTAATTCTGTCATTCTTTTCATTGTTAGTCAATTGGTTACCGGAAAAACCTTTAATTTATCAAAGCTTGAGCGCTGCCAGAGATGAGAATCCATATGATTATGCTGATTTGTTCGCAATGGTGACTTTCAGTTGGATGACACCATTGATGAAGAAAGGTTATTCTCAATACTTGACTGAAGATGATTTACCAGTTTTATCAAAACAATTCAAATCCAAGTTCAACTCAGATAATTTTGAAAATCAATGGGAAAGCATCTTGAACAAGTACAACAAACCTTCATTAGGTTGGTCATTGATTCATACATTTAAGTTTGAGTTAATAATTGGTGTTCTCTACAAATTATTACAAGATATTTTACAATTCAGTCAACCTCTCCTATTGAAGTATTTGATTACGTTTGTTAACACTTACAATTCTGACCAACCGGAGCGTATCTCCAAGGGTTTCATGATTGTCTTAGGTATGTTCTCATTATCCATCATTCAAACCTGTTTCTTGCACCAATATTTCTGGAACTTGTTCAATGTTGGTATGAACATTAAATCTTCTTTGATTGCCACTTTGTACAGAAAATCGTTGAAGTTATCTAATGAAGAAAGAGGTAAGAGGGCAACTGGTGATATTGTTAACCTGATGTCTGTTGATACTCAAAGATTGCAAGAGTTGACAAACATGGGTACTTTTATAATCTCTGGTCCTTTCCAAATTGTATTATGTTTGACTATGTTGCACAATTTATTAGGTAAAAGTATGTGGGTTGGTGTTATCATTATGATCATTTGTATCCCATTAAACTCCATGATTATGAGAGTCATGAAGGCATTACAAAAGATTCAAATGAAAAATAAGGATGAAAGAACAAGAGTCATTTCTGAAATCTTGAACAATATCAAATCATTGAAGTTATACGGTTGGGAACAGCCATATAAAGAAAAATTGAACTTTGTTAGAAATGAGAAGGAATTGAAGAATTTAAGAAGGATGAGTCTGGTTACAGCATTGGCTAATTTCCAATTCACATTAGCACCATTTTTAGTCTCATGTTCTACTTTTGCTGTCTATGTTTTTTGGGAGAAGAAGCCATTAACCACTGACTTGGTCTTCCCTGCGTTATCACTATTCAATTTATTGTCTTTCCCATTAGCTGTCTTACCAATGGCTATCACATCCTTTGTCGAAGCTCAGGTTGCTATTGGTAGATTGACTTCATTCTTGACCTCTGAAGAGCTACAAAATGATGTTGTTAAATTTCATGACAAGTCTGAAATTCCTGAAGATAATGTTACTGTCAAGATTAGCAAAGGTACCTTCTTGTGGCAAAGAACTCCAACTTATAAAGTCGCCTTAGCTAATGTCAATTTCCAAGCTAAGAAAGGCGAGTTGACTTGTATTGTTGGTAAAGTTGGTTCTGGTAAATCTGCATTGATTCAATCCATATTAGGTGATTTACTGAAAATTGATGGTACTATTGATATCTATGGTAATGACTTAGCTTATGTTTCCCAACTTCCTTGGATCATGAATGGTACTGTTAAAGAAAACATCTTGTTTGGTCATAGATATGATGAGAAATTTTACCAAAAGACCATCAAAGCTTGTGCATTATTATCTGATTTCAAAATCTTGAAGAATGGTGATCAAACCTTAGTTGGTGAAAAGGGTATTTCCTTATCTGGTGGTCAAAAAGCTAGATTATCATTAGCTAGAGCTGTCTATTCTCGTGCTGATATTTACTTATTAGATGATCCATTAGCTGCTGTTGATGAACATGTCGGTAAACATTTGATCAACCATGTGTTGGGTCCAAATGGTTTGTTAGCTTCAAAGACCAAGATATTAGCCACTAATAAGATTTCTGTTTTACCAATTGCTAATAGTATTAGTTTGATTGTCGATGGTGTCATTACTGAAACTGGTTCGTTTGAAGAAGTCACTAAAAATCCAGAATCCGGTTTGAGTTTATTGATTAGTGAATTTGGTCATGCTCATGAAGAAGAAGAAGAATCCGAAAACCCAATTGAAGAAGTCATTGATGAAGCAGTTGATGGTGCTAATGAGATTCTCTCATCTGAAGATAGCTCTGACTTAAGTGGTACCGATGCAATTAGTTTGAGAAGAGCTTCTGTCTCTACTTTAAGAACCATTAGATTCTCGGATGATCGTGAAGATGGTAAAGAAACTCAAAGAGAGGGTCGTGAGCAAGGTAAAGTGAAATGGAACATCTACTGGGATTACTTCAGAGCTTGTAACACCAAGTATATTGCAATCTCAGGTGTTTTTTTCTTTATCCTTATCCCACAATTGTTGAACGTTGCTACCAATGTCTGGCTGAAACACTGGTCTGAAGTCAATACTGAATTAGGTAACAATCCAAATTCAGGTTACTATCTTAGTATTTACACTTTGTTAGGTGTTGGTGGTGCTGTTGCTATCTTTTTCCAAGCTATTATCTTATGGCAATGCTCTATTGAAGGTTCTAAAAAATTACACAATGATATGGTAAACTCCGTTGTCAGAGCTCCAATGAGTTTCTTCGAATCTACTCCTATTGGTAGAATCTTGAACAGATTTTCCAATGATATTTACAAGATTGATGAAGTGTTAGCTAGAACCATTTCCCAATTTTTGGTCAACACAGTTAAAGTCTTTTTGACTTTCATTGTTATCATCTATTCCACATGGCAATTCATTTTCATTATAATCCCAGTTTTGGTCATTTATGTCTATTATCAAGGTTATTACATGCAAACTTCAAGAGAATTAAGAAGATTAGATTCTTTAACAAGATCACCAATCTTTGCTCATTTTCAAGAAACGTTAGGTGGCTCTTCCACTATTAGAAGTTTTGCTCAAACTGCTAGATTTGAACATATCAATCAATCAAGGGTTGATAATAACATGAGTGCATATTTCCCAAGTGTCAATGCTAATAGATGGTTAGCTGTCAGATTGGAATTCTTAGGTTCTATTATCATTTTAAGTGCATCTGGTTTAGCTATCTTAACTCTAAAATATGGTCATATTAGTGCTGGTCTTGTTGGTTTAAGTGTCAGTTACTCTTTAGTTGTGACTCAATCATTGAATTGGATTGTTAGAATGACTGTTGAGGTTGAAACCAACATTGTTGCTGTTGAAAGGGTCAAAGAGTATAGTCAATTGGAACCAGAAGCACCAGAAATTGTGGAACCTAGACCACCATCAGACTGGCCAAGTAAAGGTGAGATTGTTTTCAATAACTATTCCACTAAATATAGACCAGACTTAGATTATGTGTTGAAGAACATTAACTTGACCATAAAACCACAAGAAAAAGTTGGTATTGTTGGTAGAACCGGTGCTGGTAAATCGTCATTGACATTAGCATTATACAGAATCATCGAAAAAGTTGCTGGTGAAATTTTGATTGATGGTATTCCAATTGACTCTATTGGTTTAGTGGATTTAAGACATCATTTGTCTATTATTCCACAAGATTCTCAAGTGTTTGAAGGTACTATTCGTGAAAATATTGATCCTACCGACAAATACACAGATGATGAAATCTGGAATGCTTTAGAGTTATCACATTTGAAAGATCATATTTTAAGTATGAGTGAAGATAGTGTCAACAAAGAAAAGGGTAAGAGCGGATTAGATGTTGAATTAAGCGAAGGTGGTTCCAATTTATCTGTTGGTCAAAGACAATTGATGTGTTTGGCAAGGGCATTATTGATTCCCTCAAAGATTTTGGTGCTAGATGAAGCCACTGCAGCCGTCGATGTTGAGACTGATAAAATCTTACAAGAAACCATCAGAAAGGAGTTCAAGGACCGTACCATTTTGACCATTGCACATAGATTGAACACTATCATGGATAGTGATAAGATCATTGTGTTGGACAAAGGTGAAGTTAGAGAATTTGGTTCTCCAGAGAACTTGTTGAAGAACAAAGATGGTCTGTTCTATTCTTTGGTTAACAGTCACAAAGACGAGAATTCTCATGAGTAGGTTAACTCATATTCATATTAGTATAGAATCTTTGTAAAGTTTTGTGTTCTATACTGTGTAGAGAGAAATCATATGAAAGTGGCCCTACAAATATCAAGAAATCGGTAGGCGCACTATTATCATTGTAATCATGTAAACCGTTTCAGTTCACCACGTTTGCTCGTTATTACTAATTAGTGCCAGAAATTGACCAGTTGCAGCATATGTCTCAGGTAATGTGCGCCTCTTGTGTGTCATGTGAATGGAAAATTCTGGTTCTCAGTATTTGCTGATGGATTCTCATGTGCGGCTGAAAAAAGTATAGGTATTAGGGAGATTTGCATAAACGTGGTTTAATTGAGAACCACACAGAAAATAGAGGATGCGTGTGATTTAAATTTTTCACAGTGCCCTTTTATCACGGTTGTATGGTTAAGAACTGTAGATCTGATGAATTGTAAACAATTCAGGGTCTCGTTGCACCGAAGGTTACTATCAGGAGTCAGGACCCTCACTCAACCCGAGAAAGGTACTCAAGCCACTGAAACCTGTGACTTATACTTATCTCATAAAACGGAAGTTACAGAACAGAAACTTTTTCCAGTCTTAAATAAGGTCAAAAGTCTTGGTTGTGGTTTAAGCAATTCGATGCATTAGGAGTTTCGAACTGCATGAACTCCCATCCCCGTCACAAGTTACAACTGCGTTGAGGGAGCTGTATCTCATGGAAAAGTATAAAAGGAAGTGTCCATCTCTTTGAATATCATGAAAGCATCTCTAGTCCTCATTTCATCAGCTCAACTCAATTCTAAGAATGAAGTTTGACTTACTAGCCACTGTGTGTGCGTTAGCTGCTTTACCACTAGCCAGTGCAGTTCCTGTGGAATTAACCGCTTTCTTGTCTGAACAATGGCCAGCCAATGGTCAATCTCCAAAGGATAAAGACATCATTGCTCAAACTTTACACACTTTGTCGACTATTTACCAAAATAGAACTTCCACTACTTTAGATGCATGTACCAAATGTAAAAGTGCTTTGGAAATCGGTAAATCAATTGCTTTAACCAGACCAGATCTTATTGCTCCGATCTTTACTCAATGGTGTATGGATAACAAAATTGCATCCAAGAAAACATGTACTACCTCATACTCAAGAAACACCGTTGAAAGTGCTGTCACTGGTACTGATTTTGCTAATGTCTTGCAATTAATGGATCCATGGTCGTTAGATGGTGATTACTTCTGTTGCTACAAGATCAACGAATGTGACTTACCAGAATTACCAGAGATTGATTTAAGTGAGTGGTGGCCAGAAAAGCCCGAAAATGCAACTGAGAAAGTCACCTCTGGTGAAACTTTCAACGTTCTGCATATTTCTGATTTCCACGTATCATTGGATTATACCATTGGTTCTGAAGCTAACTGTACTAACTCTATGTGTTGTGTTCCTCATTTCCAAAACACCTTACCAAAACCAGACGGTATTAATTACACTCAGACTTGAAATTCTATAATTCTTTCTATGATGACAATGAAGTTTTCCATCAAGGTGATGATGTGACTTCCCAAGTCAATACAAGTTTCTGGTCACCAGCTCAAGCTTTTGGTAATTATAATTGTGATTCTTCCAAGTTATTGGTCAACAGTACTTTAAAATCCATTATGAAGTACAAAGAAGAAAATGGTCTTGATTTTGATTTTGCTATCTTCACTGGTGATATTATTGATCATGATGAAGTCATGCACAAAGACTATGAAACCGCCGTTGAATCACAAGAATTCATCTTCAGAGACTTGAAAAAATACTTCAAAGATATTCCTGTCCTTTCTGTTTTGGGTCATCATGATACTTTCCCATATGCGCAATTGAGTTCTCATGCTTCAGGTTCCAGAAATTTGTACGAATGGAATGAAGATTTGATGGCTGATTTATAGGTTGGTAATGGTTGGTTGGCAGCTGAGAACTTGCAAGATATCAGAACCCATTACGCTGGTTTTGCTGTGAACCCCACCAGAAACTTGAAAGTCATTTCCATCAACTCAAACACATACTACCAAAAGAATCACTACACCTACTGGAATATGACTGAGAACTACGACACTTTTGAATTCTTGAGATTTGGTATTGATGAATTAGTTGAATCTGAAAAAGTGGGACAAAAAGCATGGTTGATTGCTCATATCCCATGGGTTGATTATGATACTTTTCCAATCCAAGCTGAAATCTATAAGCAAATTGTCACTAGATTCCAAGACACCATTGCCGGTATCTTCTTTGGTCATACTCACAAAGATGAATTCCATGTCTTATATGCCAATGACAACAAAACCATTGACAATGCCATCATGAACACCTGGACCGGTCAATCCATCACTCCTTATGTCCAAGTCAACCCAGGTTGGAGATACTACGAGGTTGATGCTGGCTCCAAGGAAGTCATGAACTCTTTCAACTTCTACAACCAATTGAACACCACTTTGGTCAACGAAGGTGACGAACCAGTCTGGGAATTCGAGTACAGTGCCAGAGAAGCCTATGATCCATATGGTGAATGGCCAGTAGATGCTCCATTAAATGCCACTTTCTGGGCCACTGTCGCCGGTGGTATTAAGAACAACTTGACCGTTGCCCAAGATTACACCAACTTCCGTTTCAGAAACTCTCCATATGCTCCGGACTGTACCAAAGCTGGTAAGTGTGAAGGTTTGTACTGTGCTGTCACTTCTTTCAACATCAATCATTTGAATGATTGCACTGAGAAGGTTGAGTACAAACAATAGGTTGGCAGGTTTCGGAGATATTCTCGAACTTATCCTAGATCTTTATTTTCGTAGAGTAACCGTGCTAAATTGCTCTCCTCACCTTGTGGGTCGATTCTTTGCTCTAGATACTTTTAGATATTACCTTTTATTAGACTTTTCACTATTTGTCGATTTTTTTGTGCTGGCTTATCTTCATTATGGGGAGTCACCATTTCGGTACATCTCATGCTATAGCAGTCAGAATTACGCAGTTCAAAAAACTACGAGAAAGAATCCAATTTATGGAACAGAGACACCAACGACCTGAGCTCTCTCTCCTCCAATTGCCCCTCCTAGGCCACCTTGGTTAACACTCGACTGCGTATGAATGATGTCATAATCAAATTCCACCGAAAAAGTCAAAAGATAAACAAAACGTCGATTTTTCCTGAATCACCTGCTCTCGAATTCAAACCGAACAACACGCAAAACTGGTGCTCCCTGTTGGTCCATATCTGCCTCCTGTCTAGTCACCAAGCGAATCCAATCCCGCTACTGTCCTTTTTGCCGCTCTTTTCTGAGTAACTACCCGCCTTTTTGCCGATTCGAAAGTACGAAGTGTGGTTCCATTACCCTAAATAATAGAATAACCAAGAAGAATTATCAACATGTCACAGGAAGAATTCGTCAGAACCCAGATATTCGGGACCGTCTTCGAGATCACGAACAGATACTCTGACCTGAACCCCGTCGGGATGGGTGCCTTTGGGCTCGTGTGTTCTGCAAAGGACAAGTTCACGGACCAGAACGTTGCTATCAAAAAGATCATGAAACCGTTCTCAACCCCTGTTTTAGCTAAGAGAACATACAGAGAGTTGAAGTTGTTGAAGCATTTGAGACATGAGAACCTGATCACACTGGAAGATATCTTCATCTCCCCATTGGAAGACATTTACTTTGTTACTGAGTTACAGGGTACAGATTTACACAGATTATTAACCTCTAGACCATTAGAGAAACAATTCATTCAATATTTCCTGTATCAGATCCTTAGAGGGTTGAAATATGTTCATAGTGCAGGTGTCATTCACAGAGATTTAAAGCCATCAAATATCTTAATCAATGAGAATTGTGATTTGAAAATTTGTGATTTTGGTCTTGCTAGAATTCAAGATCCTCAAATGACAGGTTATGTTTCAACAAGATATTACAGAGCTCCAGAAATCATGTTGACATGGCAAAAGTATGATATTGAAGTGGATATTTGGTCTGCTGGTTGTATATTCGCTGAAATGATCGAAGGTAAACCGTTATTCCCTGGTAAGGATCATGTTCATCAATTCTCGATTATAACGGAATTATTAGGTTCCCCACCAGATGACGTTATTGATACAATTGCATCTGAAAATACATTGAAGTTTGTTGTTTCATTGCCAAAGAGAGAGCCAGTTCCATTAAGTGAAAGATTCCAAAATGTTGAACCCGAAGCTGTTGATTTGTTAGAAAAGATGTTGGTGTTTGACCCGAAGAAAAGAATCACTGCTGCAGAAGTATTATCACATCCATACTTAGCACCATATCATGATCCAACTGATGAACCTGTCGCCGCCGAAAAGTTCGATTGGAGTTTCAATGATGCTGATTTACCAATTGATACCTGGAGAGTTATGATGTATTCTGAAATCCTGGATTTCCATCAAGTTGAAAACAACACAAATCAATAATCGTATCCTTGAAAATATTGTGTTGTCTTCGTGATCGTTTGTCTGTTTGCTTGTTTGTCTGTTTCTTTCTTCATCTATATGTTCCAATTTGAAATTGGTGTTAATCCTTAAACTTGCGTAATGTTATCAATGAATATAACTATAATGTATGGTAGTTTCATCGAAGTTATGCAATATTCAGTTTCTACTAATTTCTGGCGTTGACCATGTACCTAATTTTGGAAATTAAAAGGAAGGCTGGAGTGATAAAGCGAACATTACGACACTACAGTCTATGTGTATGGTAATAATCAATTACTATCATGAAATATCTAAAATGCAAATGACTCTGTATAGTAGTCAATTCTAACTGTGGACTCTTTAATTAACTCGCCAACTGCCTTTCTAGAAGAGTCGGTGAATGAGCCAGGACCACTACTTATAAATGTGGTTGAATATTGTAAATCTGTTGCTTTCACAATCAAATCAACAGATGGTCGTTCATTATTGAACAATTGAAAAGAAACAGATGCTTGTGATAATAATGGGTATGTTTTGAGCAACTCTATTAGTCTATCACTATCATTATCTTCCGTGATATAAACATCTAGAATGACATTGTTCTCTATTAGGTATGCCATATCTTGATAAAACATCTCGAAATAGTCCGAGTTTCTAACGACCCAACAGAACCTGATATGTTGCTTGTAAGCAGATTTCTTTTCTTGATTCTTTTCAATGATTTCAACAGCTTGTGAATAACTTGGAGTGAAACCAACACCTGCTGATAAGAAAACATATTGTTCATGAGTGTTTAATGGGATGCGATGACCATATGGACCTTCAGTAAGGGCATTCATCAGTTTGGATTGCTTTTCATTGTTGTCCATAACTTGTTTGATCTTCTTTGTGATACCTTTGTGTGCTTTGAAGACAATAGCATAACAGTGTTCTTCACCTTGTCTCTTTGATTTCATCATTGAAAATGGATGTGATTGATAGAATCTGAAACCTTGTAGGAAGTAATAATAGTTGAAACAACCACCATAGTAGTAATCATTATGTTCATTTGGTTTTGGAACCAACACTCTGATCAAACCTTGATCCATATTGGAGACTTTGGCGACTTTAACACCACCATTCCATAAGATTAACAAAAATCTCAAGATTCGATCATAACCCCAAATAGCAATAGTTGCATAAATCCATTGCATCCAACCAATGGTGTTACAATGGTACCACATAGTGACAATAAACACGATCCCTAGAGACTTATGTAGCACCAAGAAGAACTCATATGCCATTTCTCTGAAGAAGAGACTTGCTTGAAATGTCATCAAGAACACAATAACAGTACCAGCAATACCATACTGCCAATATGGATCCATTGCCCAAGCTGAATAATCACCTTCAACCACGACATAACTAGTCCATGCAGCAGAATGAATCAATGCTTGGATCGCAACACCATAGGCACACCATTTATGAAATTGCATGAATGTGGAGATTGGTAAACCAGTTAATGTGATGAAAGGATTATTTCTGATCCCAAAGAAGAATGTTGGTGGGATCAATGCAAATGAATTTAAACCCGTTCTATAACCGATTAAGTCCATTAATTGGTAAAATCTGGAGTTTTGGTATTGATTTGGTAACTCGATGGCATACCCTGTTGTTGAGGCAAGGATCATATAAATGACATAGAGCCCAATGATTATGGTTTCCATACGGGTTGGAAATTGGATTGGCCAGAATCCAAGGAAATTAACTCTTGAATTTGATAATAGATTGGAGATTGTGAAGTTATATCTTAACTTATTGGAGAAATTTGAAGTGAGTTTGGATTTCTGTGAGTTGATGAACTTGATGATAAAATGTCTAGAGAAGTTGAATAGGGTGGCCACTAGGATGACGAAGGCCCAATAAAAGATGAACCCCCATTGATAAGCCTGGGATCTGACAACTTGGGCATAAATATGGTTAAATGATCGTTTTGGATATGCGAATTGTGTCTGGTTGACAGATACCGGATGATGCAGCTCATTCTTGATATCTTGTTCAGTGGCCTCTTGTAAATAGGAAGTAGCGTTTTCCTGGTGCCACTTCATGACATCAAGTGGTATATCCAAGTGTGCTTTGGCGATACAGCGACTTCTGACATGTTCGTATGCGTGATCAATAACAGCTCTATTCTTACCTTCACTTTCGAAACAGTTTGTTACTGAACCTAGCCAGTCAACATTCCGGCAACGGCAATTGTATGCTTTGGCGTTATTGGAAGTGGTGTTGCAGCCCCAGTCAAGACCTTTCATGTAGTAGATGCACTGTGTGGCTAACACAGAGTCGATAATGGTGATGGCCTGGATGTGCGGTATGAGGGCCGAAAGGAGGGTGAGAATGGGTATGAGCTTCATGGTGTGTGGTGGCCGTGTGTGTTGGGCTGGTGGTATCAGCGTGTTAGAGGTCAGAGCTAGAAGAGTGGGATTTGGTGGTTTATATCTCGTTTTGATGTGGTTCTTTTTTATTTGCTCACCTGCATATTTGAGTATTGTTCAGAGATGACGGGGGAATTCATGAACTGTCTGTGGAGACAAGTGGAGGGTGTGTTGTTGGCACTGGCACTGACTACTATTGAGCTATGCTTTAACCCGTGTGGCTATGGCAGTGAGGTGAATGTTTCGTTGTTGCAAAAGTACAAAAGCTAAGTAAATATGGTGTGGTACATAAAAGGCACAAAACATATAGACAAATCGCATACTTTATCTCTCTTGGGGAAAGCATGCGTACTGTATGAGAACTCAGAATTCGGGACCTCGATCTGTTCTATGAGAATTCCAGGCACTCCTATGGTCGATCTGGTCGCTGGGCCCTTTACCAAATTAGAGTTCAACGGTAAAATGAAGGATGCGCAAATTACTCAATTCTCATTGGGAAGAAGAGCCCTTGAAAATGAGCACAATTCACATCCCATATCCAATCAAAACAGGCGGTTTATTCTTAACCTCCTGAATCTGCGCTCCCATTCAGCATATTTGCTCATTGTTCGATCTGATAAGATTATTTATGTCTCGACCCGATTCGGTAATATTCGGGGAGATGAGCTGAAATATTTTTCAAAGAGTTTCGTTAACTATGCTATGATGCGAGCGTCTCTGTCTGAACAAGTTGCAGCTTTTGACACAATGAAGGTCGTTGCTCTAGTCTCTGGGGGTAAAGACTCATGTTTTAACATTTTGCATTGTCTGGCCAATGGGCACCAGGTTATTGCGCTGGCGAATTTGAAGCCTGCAGATTCAGAAGTTCAGGAACTTGACAGCTTTATGTTTCAGACTGTGGGTCATGATGCTTTGGATCATTACTCTGAGTGTTGTGATTTGCCAATGTATAGAGGCTTGATCACTGGTTCCTCTGCAAATCAGGAATTGGAATACAAAAAGACAAAAGATGATGAGATTGAGGATCTTTATAAGTTGTTGAGTGACGTTAAATCAAATCACCCAGATGTTGAAGCAGTTTCAGTCGGTGCCATCTTGTCGTCATATCAGAGAACAAGAGTTGAGGATGTTTGTCAGAGATTGGGATTGACCTCATTGGCTTTCCTATGGCAGAGAAACCAACTAGAATTGATGCAAGAGATGGTTAATTCTTCAATGGATGCTAGATTAATCAAAGTCGCAGCTATTGGATTGAATAAGAATCATTTGGGTAAGAGTTTGAAAGAGATGTTCGCTACAATGATTAACCTAGATGTGAAGTTTGGTGTGCATATATGTGGGGAAGGTGGTGAATTCGAGTCATTGGTGCTCGATTGTCCATTCTTTGTTAAGAAGTTGGAAATTGTGGAATCCGAGGTTATTGAATCTGGTAATGATGTTTCTTATTTGAAACCAACTGAGTTCAAAGTCATTGAAAAAAGCATCGAAGCTGACAATGAGTTCCATAACATCAATTCAGCAGATATTGAATGGTCCAAATTCGTTCCAAAACATCCAATATTAACTGAATCATTTGAAGAAGTTTATGATAGCTTGAAATCATCAGTCAACACAACCCAAGAATCATTCGAATCAACTCCAGTCCAGTCTATTCACTCTCCGGCCACAGTCATCAAGACTATCAGTAACAAACTCTTTGTCTCAAACATCACATCAACAAAACCATCAGTCGAAGATCAAGTCAAAGACGTATTCCATCAACTCCAAGAAATTCTAACTGATGGTAATATCAACTCATCGCATATCCAACACTCCACATTACTTCTTTCATCAATGTCCAATTTCCAAGAAATCAACTTCCATTATATCAAGTACTTTACAGAACCACTTCCTCCATCACGAGTCTGCATAGAAACGAATCTCCCATCAGGATCACACTTACAGCTCTCGATCGTCGCATTGATTGATCGTTCTGGAAAGAAAGGTGTTCATATTCAAGGTAGAAGTTATTGGGCACCTGCTAATATCGGTCCTTATTCACAAACTATCATGGATGAAGACTCAGTCGCTTCAATAAGCGGACAGATCCCATTAATTCCTTCTACTATGGAGCTATCTCCTCAGAGAGATGGTTTGTATGATGTTGTTTTGTCATTACAACATTTCAATAGTGTTAAAGAGATCATTGGTGCTGTTAATCAATTATCTACTGTTGCATTCATCAAGAGTGAAAGTTATTTGCAAGGTGTTGTTGAAAGCTGGAGGGAATACTGTCAATTGGATCTAAGTGGTGGTGATAATGCTTTAGAATCATTAATTATTGTTAAAGTCAATGAATTGCCAAAAGGTGCTAATGTTGAATGGGGTGGATTGGCATATAAGAAGATCACTGATATGTATGAAGATTATAGTGATGAAGAAGAGACTCCAATTGACTTTAAAGGTTCATTATCTTCACAATTTGAGAAATTATCAATAAAGGCTAATAATGATCAGAATGTCACTACTTTATCATTATCATCTGAACAATTTAAAAATCTCTCAATCAATTCAGACCATCATTACACAATCTACACAAACCCAGAAAAGATCATCCCATATGACCCATCTAGTTCAATTGATTATATCCCAGTCACAAAAATCTGGAATTATAAAGGTGAATTGAAAGAATTTGGTATTGTTATCAGATAAGGGCTCAGTGTACCATTCTTCACGTGACTTTACTTCAGGGCTGTTATTGTGTCATCTTTTTGTGTCCCCAACCAGTATTTTCCCCATACAAAAAGTTTCTGAATTAAACTTTTCACACCCAGACACCTGAAAAGAGACGCATAAGACTTTAACAACAGATATGACACTTTCTTGTACATTATAAACAAAACACGTTAAGAATTTACATTCGTTCATTCCTTATACAAATCATATTCAAAGATGTCTGCTACACAAGCTCCAAGATGGTATCCAGCTGAAGATGCTCCAGTTGCTAAGAAAACCAGAAAATCTGCTAGACCACAAAAATTAAGATCATCATTAGTTCCAGGTACTGTTTTGATTTTATTAACTGGTCGTTTCAGAGGTAAAAGAGTTGTTTATTTGAAACATTTACAAGATGATCACACATTATTAGTCACTGGTCCATTCAAAGTTAACGGTGTTCCATTACGTCGTGTTAATGCTAGATACGTTATTGCCACTTCTACTAAAATTGATGTTTCTTCAATCAATGTTGATAAGTTTGATAAGAAATATTTCGCTAGAGAAACCAAAAAATCTTCAAAAGGTGAAGGTGAATTTTTTGGTGATAAAGATGGTAAGAAAGTTATCAAAGAAGAAAGAATCAATGATCAAAAAGTTATCGATAAACAATTATTAGGTGAAATTAAGAAAACTCCATTATTAAAAGAATACTTAGCTGCCTCATTCTCTTTGAAATCTGGTGACAGACCACACTTATTAAAATTCTAAATTCATTGTGATTTAAGATGTATGCATATGATAGAGAGAGTTAGAGAAGAAGCTGAGAGAATACAGTGGGTTGTTTTGTAATGTTATGAAAGTTATTGTTTTTCGTTTTTTGTTCTATAAAATTGGTTATTAAGAGTTATGCTGGGTACCATGATACCATTAACAAGGGTCCAGCATGAGAGATCAATGTTTTATTACTAGGTTTTAGTTATTTTGTCATAATGGTTATTTTTTTGATGTATAGTATAAGTGTTTCCCGTTGTTCTGTGAAGAATGAATAATATATATAAAAAAAAGCACAAAAAATTGCAAAAAAAAGAGGAAAATTAGACCAGAGTGTCGTTTGTAGAGATTGACGTTTAACATTCTCGTTGCTCTGTCTATTCTCAGGAAGGTTTTGATTGACTTCATCGCGTTTTGTCTAAGAAAACGGTTTTTTAGAATGAGTACAAAACTCATTATATTTTGTACCAAATACTCCAAAACTCACTCAAATCACAATCAATATGGACAACACACAGATGGTCCTAGAGGCCCTGAAAGTGATACAACTTCGAGACTTGGTCTTGAAACAGGAAACCAAACAAGTGAAGAGACTCAAGAAAGAGAAGAAGTTAAGAAACAAGTACAATCACACAAGTAATTATAAGAAATTGCTGAAAAGCGGGAGACTGGACCTGATAGACAAAGCAACACGCACAAACCTGTTCACTCCTTATGAAACACTTCAGACTGCATATTATGACTACTACAAATCCAGAAAACAGAGAGAAGAAGAGTCAGAAAGCATAAATAAGAGCCAGGTTTCTACCAATACTGGTTTCTATGATGAGAACACTAATATCAGTAACAATGCCCAATCTGTTACCCTAACGTCTCCAGCTGCTACTCAACCACAACCTCAGCAAGCACAAAGACAGCAGCAACCATATTTCGCTTCCCCAACTCCACCATTTGTTCCTTCTCCATTGATGATCCAGACACAATATCCAATAATGTACCCATCAGCAGCTGGTCCATCCACTATCAACTTCCCTGTCTCTCAACACCCACAGTTCACTCCACAACAACTTACTTCCACAATTCAAGGCTTCTATCAACCAGGAATGCTCCCGCAGGGCTATCTGACTCCAAACTCCACGGGTCAAATGTATCCACAAAATACATTATTAGGACTGAGTCAACAGATGGCACAGATGTCACAAATGCAGAATGGACAGATACAGAACACTGCAACTCTGATACAACAACAACAGCCTCCTCCTCCTCCTCCTCCAGAACCGTATGGTCCCTATCATCTACAAAATGGCTTGCAGAATCCGTTGCCTCCTCCTCCTCCTCCGTCTTCTATTCCTTACGAGATGGGAAGAAGTAATAGCAATAATGGCCAGGTCAAACAACCACAACCACACAACAGTGGATATTTGAGTCATGGTAGAAACAACGGGAATGGGAATCCTTTTGGTGCTTTACAGAATCATCAGAATAGCGAGGAATTTGACTATTAGGAATGACAATATAGAGAATTTATAGACTACTTTAATTAGGCCTTTCTATTTTTCTATTGATCAATAGATATATGGTTTATAATACTGCAATGAAGTAGGAGATCCCTAATGATATAATTGTCCTCTGTTTCTCTATTTCTTCAAAAATTTCTTGAATCTTGAACGTTTTGATTCCTTTTCATTACCATTTTGGAATGATTCAGGTCTTGGAATTGATTCACTTGGTGGTGTTGGTGTTCTTATATTTTGTTTTTGTTGTTCTTTTTCTTGTAATTGTGCAGCTGATATTCTAGGTTTTGGAACCTCAAGTAAATATTTTGGTGCCTCTGTTGGTTTCTTGATTAAATCTTGCGATAATTGTAATTCATGTCTTGAGTGTTCTAATTTATTGACTTGATTGATAAATGTTTTCGGTGTTAAGATTTCATCTGATCCAATAATGACTTCTTTATCAAATTTGTTAGATAACTCATATGCTGTTCTTGCTTCGGAATATGTCATTCCACCAGCAATGAAATAGAATAATCTTTGTCTAGGGAGTTTGTATGTGGAATTGGTCTTTGCCCAAGCTGGTCTATGTTTTGGATTTTTCAACGATGTGGTAGTAGTTGATCCAGTTCTTGTCAGATCAGAATCCATATCAATTGGTTTATCTTTGATGTATGGAAATAATTCATCACTTAATGTATTTGAAATGACTTGAGTTATTACTGAATTCATACTTGGTTTGAATCTTGATGTGTTATAAGCACCATCTGAAACTGACTCATGAATGAATTCCCTCTTGAACACCGATTTGGATTTCAAGTTTGGTTTGATTAGTTTAAATCCAATGATTTCAAAGTTCTTGATATATCCAATTGCAGATTCAGGACCAATTCCAAGGAAATTGAATAATTTGACATAATCTTGTTCAATCAAACCACCTCTGTATAAACCATGAATTATGAGCAATCTAATCTTATCTTCAATCGAATATTGTTCTCTACTTAACAATCTAATCAATTGATCAGCAAGGTTCTTCAATCTTTCACCATTAATGTCAACACCAAAACTGATCAAATCTTGTTCAAATTCTGATAATTCTACTAACCTCTTTTCACCATTAGTCAATAATAACTCTTCGATCAACGTCTTATGCAAAACAATCCTTCTTCTTTCTTCATCGAACCCTTTTAATCTAGCAACAGCAGTCAAAATGTCTGAAGTGGATACGATATTTGATCTATCAACTAACATTTGATTCTTAGCCAAGAATTCATCAAGCCTATTTGTGGAAAACTCTTTAGCATCTAACAAATGCATATGTCTTAACTTGACCCAATCTGGATCGTTTTCATCTAACTTGGACTCTTTAGGTTCTTTGATACCTCTTTCATTTTCAGCTTCGTATTTATAAATATCACCCTTAATCTCTTTCACATCATAAGCCATGGCTTGATATGTAAATTCATGTAACAATGGAGCAAATAGATCTAACGTCCTATCAGATATTATAAAGACGGATCTTTGTCGAGTTGATTCTGGTGCGAACTCAGGATGTTTTCTTGCATAATTATCTAATTGGGTTTGAAATTCAGTAGCTATCAACTTAGGTAAGACAGATGCTTGAAAATAGGCGTCATGCTCATTTGGATAATAGTATCTGATAATTGGGTATTCTCCTGTAAGAACACATAGATTGACTAATGACGTAGCTGTATCTTCGATAGTTCGAGTGACCAAATCATGGCATTCTTTGTTGTAGAAAGTCTGTAAAGCCTGTGGATTGTTGGTAGAAAAGACATTAGCTTCCTTTGGATGTATCTTTAGATGGAATTCATTGAAGTTTAGAATAGCTTTCTGCAAAGGACGGTTCTGTTTGATCATGGTTGATAATTCAGTCGTGAGACCAGGAAGGAAGAAGATGTGAGCACCACGATAACGCGATGGGATCACGGTGTAGTCTGCCAATAAACAATTGATGGAGTATTTGCAAGGCTCAAGGACGTAAATAGCTTCAACTGACGCTAAACTCTCACGCCTTTGATCTATCAACTCAATTGCTATAAGAAAGGAATGTTAGTATGATTCGGTCACTTGAATTGGTATGGAGCCATAAAAACAAGAAAACATACCTGTCACGATGTTAAGCAACTCAGACCTCGTTACAACCTCAAAGATCAGTCCCGAAGATAGTTCGTCAAGCACTAAGATCTTGTAACCATTGTGTGTTTTGACTGATTTGATCAAGTTCAGAATGTCTGTTGGGAGCCGTTAGTAATGGTTTGGAGCGGGAAAGGGGAACATCTGGAAACTCACGGTCTCGCTGAAGCTCAATAAGCGAAGTCATCCTCAATCAGCCAACTTCGAGCAAGAAAAGGGATGATTGTTAGCTGTCAAGATGGAGAATGTTTTAATTTGAAATTGGATCGTTTTCCAGAAATTCGGTTTTCCGGAGTTCGTTTTAAAGAATAACGTCGTATTTACCCACATTGAAGATCGGGTTCGTTGCTGCACCACTTAGGAACAGTTTTCACTCTTTTTTGGTTTTAATTGTCTTTAGATTTCTGGTCCAATTATTCTGCCCTTTTCCTCTGTCAGAATTCCCCAATTTTGGCGTTTCCCAGGCGATTTTAGCATCTTTGTGTCACTTTCAATAGTCATCAAATCACCCACAATTCTATAAAAAGCCAGCCAATTCTTCGATTTGTCGCTCCTTTTGCATTACTACTTTCACTAACCATAACCCAAACAAGTCTCATTGCAATCTCTGAGCTGCTTTCTTAATTGCTATCAATTACTAGAAACTACTACATCCAGTTACAGTATGTACAATAGACCACACATCGCACCACCTGTTCAGCTGAGAGACCAGGATATTAACCAGCTGCAACAACAGTTCGCACAAATGACCACTGCTCAGACACAGGATGTCCACATTAACGACATTTTCACGCAGGCTATTTCAAACGACGCTCCTTTGGCTTTCTTCCCAAGAACAACTCATGAAGTCCAACCACAGAACGTCAACTCCAATGGTAAGCCTATTGGCACAAACAAGTTCTACGCCAACCTCATTTTGGGAGACCAGACATTACCAGCTTGGCTTCAGCCATGCTCCATCTGGTGGTCCAAAGACGTAGATTATGAGGGTTTAGCTCTTCACCATGTTCCAGCCAGTGACATTGTGTCTGGTCCAGATGCTGCGGCCAATCCAGTCCAGTTCTTCTTTGGTGCCAATGGTATCAGATCCATTGTGTTTGGTTCTGAAGACTTCAATAACCAAACTTCATTACACTTGGAGAACCCAAAACATTTGAGTGCTGATGTCAAGTTACAAAGTCAAAGTCAAGGGTTCTTGATCGCTCCATTAGTTCAAGGTACCGGTCTAGTCACTGTTGTTTATTACAATTTGATTCCTAAATTAAAGAGTGCTGTTGGTTTCGCCTCTGTCACTGGTGATACCTCTCCAAGATCTGGTATCCAAAAGTATAAAATCACCTTGAACAACCAAAGAGTTTGGACCCTTTATGTCACCGTCCCAAATGGTCAACAACTACAATTAGCAAAGAAGGATGGTAACACTATTGTTGCAAGTAACTCAGTCAACGGTTGTGTTTTCCAAATAGTTTCAAGTGGGTCAAACGCATTTGATAATGCAGCGGGTGCTTACCCAACCAGTGCTTCCATCGCAGGTTCAGTTTCAGGCACTACTGGTAATTACTCTATCAATTACTCAATTGCAGGTTCCTCAAACTCTGGTAAAGTTGCCTTATTCGCACTGCCTCATCATGTTTCTTCTTTCACTGGTGGCATGAACTCAGCAAAGACCGATTTGGTCCTTGACACTATTACTAAGGGTAAAGCTACTGGTTATATCACTGACAAGTTTGAATTCAGTTTAAGAGTTCCATCAGACATTGGTTTAGATCCTTACTCGTCCATCCCAGGTACTTCAAGAACTTATTCAGATCAAGTTCTAAACAAAATCAGAGAAGCTGCTAATGCTGATGTTCAAAGAGATGTTGTCAACGAATCAAACTTGGATTCTATGTATTTCGGTGGAAAGATATTGGCCAAATACGCTTGGGTCTTATATGTCACACATTATGTTTTGAAAGATACAGGTTTGACCAGTTCTCTATTACCAAAACTCAAACAGGCCATTGAAAGATTCTCCGACAACAAACAAATCTTCAAATTGGCTTATGACCAAACCTGGAAGGGTATCGTCTCCACTTCTCCATCAGGTGGTGATTTTGGTAACTCTTATTACAATGATCATCATTTCCATTATGGTTATCATGTTTTTGCGGCTGCTATTACAGGTAAGGTTGATAGGGAATTAGGTGGTTCATGGGTCAATGGTATCAAGAACTGGGTGAATGACTTAGCAAGAGATTATTCAAGTCCAAGTGATAATGATCAATTCTTCCCAGCCTATAGAGCATTCGATTGGTACAATGGACACTCATGGGCCAAGGGCGTTTACATTTCAGGGGACGGTAAGGATCAAGAATCAAGTTCTGAAGATTACAATGCTTATTATGCATTGAAAATTTGGGGTAATGTCATTGGTGACCAAGCATTGGAACAAAGAAGTAACGTTCAATTGGCCGTTTTGAGGGTTTCATTAAACAAATATTTCTTATTAGCAGATGATAATGATGTTCAGCCAAAGAACTTTATCAAGAACAAAGTCACTGGTATTTTATTTGAAAACAAGGTGGACCACACTACTTATTTCGGTAACAATACTGAATACATCCAAATGATTCATGCCATTCCAATTACTTCAATCAGTTCTTTCTTCAGAACTCCAACTTTTGTCAGAGAAGAGTGGGATCAAATCATGAGACGAGTTGCAGAAAACATTTCAAGTGGTTGGAAGGGTATTTCATACTTGAATCTAGCCTTGACTGATCCAAACTCAGCATGGAATTTCTTTGCTGGTGATGATTTCAAAGATCAATATTTGGATGATGGACAAACCAAGACTTGGTCTTTGACTTATTCTGGTGCTTTTGCCAGTTATTGATCTAGAGATATATATTATTGTGTCATTTTAAAACGTTATGATTCAGAACTATATAGTTCAACTCATGTTGATCCGCAGATAATTAATTTGTTGATGTATTAGTCGGCTGGAGTTGATCCGAGAAGCTCATCACTTAAAAAATTTCGAACAATCAACAGGCTTACAAATACAAACAGAAACACACGCCACAAAATCACACACAGGATGTCGCTGATACCGAGAGGGCACTTCAAAGCTCTAAATCATGAGTACAATCTTCTCAAAATCATTCATCACCGAAACAAAAACCAGCATCATGCTTCAATATGGTGGAAAGACCTAAACATGCTGAAACGAACACTCACGAAACTGGTCACACTCCTCAGCATTCCGAAGCCCAGTGAGAAGCAGAGGAAGGAGATTCTGAAGCTTGCAGTATATGTGAAGTGCGTTCTTGCTAAGAAATGCTTTTGGAGTTTTAATGGGGTTGTTGCGCTGGCACAGTTTGTGACGCTAGGGATGACATTATTGGGATTAGTAGCGAAGGTGGTGAATGAAGTTGGGTTCGTTGAGGGATTGCAGGGCGCTGTTGTGGAGAGGAAAGAGAAGACTGTGAGGAGACAAAAGGATGGTGATGGGACAGCTGATCGTGATGTTGAGATGGGTGATGTTGATTTGGGAGAAGAAGTTGGAGAGGTTGTTGTTAGGCATGAGGTGGAGGTGGAAGTTCAGCAAAGGAAGATAAAGAGTGTTGTTGAGACTGTTGAGAAAAAAAAGAAAAAGAAAGTAAAGAAGGTGGAGAAGGGTAGTGTTTCAAGTTCTGGTGGTATCCAGAAAGATGACGGTTCGAAAGAAAAGACGAAGAAAAAAAAGAAGAAATCAGCTATTGATGATATTTTTGGATTCTAAAAGACTAATAGGATTTACATTACACACTTCATAACTAATCATCACTATTTTAATGCATGCATATCATAACTTTTCGTTTTGATCTAAATAATATCTGGCCCAATTAGGTAGAATGAAACTCGTTTTATGAATTTCACTATTATAATATTTGAATAACTCTTGTTCTTTTTCTCTGGAGAATGCTCTAACTGGTACGTTCAATTTAGCATGTGAATCTTTACTTGCTATAATTAAACCTAATTGACCAGAAGTATATGTTGGGACAGTGGTGTAAGAGTATTTAACAACTGGGAAAACTTCACTCATGATATTTTTCAAATCTCTTAACAAACTGATCTTCAACCAAACATTTTCTGAGGCTTGTGTGATTATTATACCATTTTCATTAAGGGAGTCGTATAATAGTTGGAAATATTGTTTTTGGAAGAATGCGGCAGCTGGACCTTCTGGATCTGAAGAATCTGTTATAATGATGTCAAATTTGTCGTCTTTACTTAGTCCTAAATCTTTCAAATATTGGAAACCATCACATAATTTGACCTCAACTTTTGGATCTTGGAATGCAATTGACATATTTGGTAAATATTTCTTACTTAATTGGATAACGGTCTCATCGATCTCAACAAGAACTAATTTTTCAATCTCTTCATGCTTTAGGACTTCTCTTAGCACACCACCATCACCACCACCGATAACTAACACCGATTTTGGCTTTTTATGGGCAAATATAGCTAAATGTGTAATCATTTCCTGATATGCGAACTCATCTCTTTCAGAAACTTGAATAATGCCATCAAGAACTAAGACGTTACCATAATCTGTACTTTCAAATAATAAGATATCTTGAAATGCTGATTTTCCAGTATGCAGGATCTTCTTGACTCTTAGTTCTAGACCTTGGCCTGGGAAGGATTTATCTGATTGTTCTCTGAACCAACCATCTTTGATTAGTGGATGTGAGAGATCAGACATGATGAAAAAATATCTTTTATGATGCTAATGATATGGGTATGAAGGGAACAAAAGGAGCGGATTTGTTGATGTAAAAGGAGTGTCTGTGGGGTCAAGACCTTCTGAATTATATGGATGGATAGTGATCCTTAGTTGTGCTGAACTGAATATTATTCAGAACTCGATAAATTTTCACTCAAAAAAAGATTTTTATGGGTTTATATCATAATTTGGAAGCCGACACACGACCACAATAATTCCAAAACTCGACATATTCTGAAGCGGATTTTCTTGATTGGTATCATAAATCTCAACATTTTAAGGTTAAGCGCCTGACTAAATGCTCTAGATGCCACAGGAAGTATCAAAAAATCAACCATACGTCTCCCCAGAATTAACAGAATTAATCTCAGGTTAGCTTAGTCAGCTTCCAAAAAATTTTCGGGCATACGATGAGCTCCAGAAAAAAATCTATAATCTCCAAATATTTGGAGACAGTGATCGTTTGGAGAAACCCTCTACAGCCATGAAACATCCATTCCAGATCGTCCTTTCCAACAAGTCAGGGTCACTTCTCTTCACAACTTCACAGAATCAAATTCAAGTTTTCAATATTTCAAACGGTGAAAGAATTGGTTACTTCATTGATGATTTCGATACCAAAGACTTGATCAAAGAAAAGATTCAAAAGGAAGTAGAAAGACAACAACAGCAAAAAGACGCTAAGGAAGCAACTAAAGAACCAGCCAAAAAGAAACAAAAGGCTGAAAATGCAGAACCAAAGGTTCCAACCCCAGGAAAAGGTGCTCCAAAGATATTTAACTATATTAGAGCATTACACTTAACTAATGATGAAAAGCACCTGATTGCAGCTACCGATTCAGATAAAGCGGCAGTGATCTTCCAAATTGATGAATCCGATAACGAAAACATTTTGAAGTTAGTGAAGAGACAAAGATTCCCAAAAAGACCATCAGCAATCACATCATCGGCTGATAGTAAAGATGTCTTACTTGGTGATAAATTTGGTGATGTTTATTCCATCACTATTGAGTCAGAAGTTACAAATGAGAAGAACTCAGAAACTGATCCATTATTAGGACATGTTTCCATGTTGACAGATGTTATCATTGGTGAAAATAATGGCAAACAATACGTTATTAGTTGTGATCGTGATGAACATATCAGAATCTCCAATTATCCAAATGGTTTCGTGATTGAGAATTTCTTGTTTGGTCACAATGAATTCATTTCAAATGTTTTGATTCCTTCTTTTAAACCAACTACTTTGATCTCTGGTGGTGGTGATGATTCTATATTTTCATGGGATTGGACCCAAGGTAAATTGATTGAGAAGTTTCCATTGAGTGATATCGTCTCCGAATATTTGACTGACTCTCATTTAGCTCCATCCAAATTTCAAAATGAAGCTGGTGATTTGAAAGAATTTTGTGTTTCACAGATCATTTCCCTGGATTCCATTAGCTCAATTGCTGTTTTGATTGAACAAACTAATGTCGTGTTGATATTGAAACTGGATGATTCAGAATTATCATTGGAGAAGGTCATTGAGGTACAAAGTCCAATAATCTCAATAACTTCATCACAAGACAAATTAATCGTATCTGTTGAAAATGATAATGAACTACTACAAATAATTGACCTGAGATCAAAAGAATTCACCAACTCAGAATCATTCAAAAAGATTTCTGGAAACTCGAACGTTGAAATCTCATCAAAGGATGAATTATTCCCATTGTATAATATTTCTCAGCTGCGTAAGCGTAGTGAGTACTAGCACCACCAAAATAAACAACAACAATTAATGAAAGAACGAGAATGTGTAGCTTTCTTTCTTTCTAACCATCTAACAAAAATAGAACTCATTGGACCAGTCATCAACTTCATTCGACAATCCAAAAAATAAAATGCTCTCACTCAGAGTCGAACTGAGGATCGCCACATGACTTAGCAGTACTAGTGTGGCGCCTTACCAACTTGGCCATAAGAGCTTTTGATGTTTCTAAAATTTTGCAGTTTGTATTTTTCAGTAAAACGCTTCCAAAAGGCGGGGCTCGTAACACCTTCAGTTTATGTCAAGCTCTACTGGAAGCAAGTTATATAGAGTAATTTTAAAGTTAAGGAACGTATATTATGTTAGAAAATAAAACAAATATCAGCTACTGCTGCTGTTGTTCGATTATCACTGGTTTGGTTGGAAATGAAAACTACATGGTTGTCATTAGATTTTGCTGGAATGATTGAATACGTTCAAACTGCGACTCCAGTCTGAAGATAATCAACTTATAAGAGTAATCCAATAGTGCTAATTGGTGGCTTCCGGGCACTAAACTCTAAGAGGTATTCGGATAGGCAAGAACTGTATAATAATAAGGAAACGAATGGTTCCCCACTATTTGGTCCTGGTGATTGTATTGCTCATCAAAGCCACTCGGTTCGGTTCGCTTTGCGTTATAACCGGGAAGAATAATGCTACTGTGTGCGCAAAGCAAACTTGATCTGAGACAAATCAGTGCTTGATTATTATAAATTCGATTAGAAACTGTGTGAAACACCACAGTGGCATTAGAGGATATTAAACCCTATCTTTGCCTTGTTTTGATGAAAATATTTTGAAGATTGGAATAATTGCTGCTTCAGGGTCCTTTTCCACGATATCCAAAACAACAACAAATAAACTAGCGGTTGCAATTGAAAAGTGGATTTTCCTTAATTGGTTTTATTAGCACTCTGAAACCTTCACTACCTTTTTACCCAAAGAAACTGTAGCATTTTGAAATAAACTAAACAATCCTTCGATTCTGTCATTTTCACACGGTCAATGCTGAAAAGTTGACGCAATTTTTTATTTTGATGACATCGAAATGTATAAATACCAGACATTACGTCTCCAAAGAAATGCGCCGCCATTCTGTTATTTTAATAATGAGAGACTGTCGATTCTATCGTTCTTATAAGCCCTTAGATAATATTTAAGAAATGGGGCTCAGACTATTTGGGAAATCAGCGGCATACGCCACAGATTCAGAAATCCATGAATCTGAATCTATCAAAAATGCAACTCAAACATACGAATTTGATGAATCTGACAGTACTGGTGTTCATAAAGAAAAATTTGATTCACAAACAGGTATCAAGCGTGGTCTAAAAGATAGACATATCAGTCTTATTGCTTTAGGTGGTATTATTGGACCAGGTATCTTATTAGGTGCTGGACAAACGTTATACTTAGGTGGTCCTTTATCTTTAATCCTTGCTGTTATTATTATTGGCCTATTAGCATTTGCTATTATGTTATCATTAGGTGAGATTTTATCTATTTATCCTACTGGTGGTGGATTTCCTACTATGTCAAGAAGATTCCATGGTGATTCACTGAGTGCAATCGCTGGGTATAGTTACGTGATTGTTTGGTTCTGTGTGTTATCTAATGAGTATAATACTTTGAGTGCTATTATGGGTTTCTGGGATACTAAGAATAAAGTTCCAAGTTATGGTTATATCTTGTTATATTGGGGTTTCTTTTTAGCTTTCCAATTCTTAGGTGTCGAAGCATTCGGTGAAGCTGAGTTCTGGTTAGCCTGGGCTAAATTGATAGGTTTGTTTGCATTCTACATATTTTCAATCGTTTATGTGTCAGGTGGTATTCCAAACAGACCAGCCTTTGGATTTCACTATTGGAATGACCCAGGTGCTATTGTTGATGGTTTCAAAGGGTTTGTCTCTGTGTTGGTTTATTTCTCCACGTTCTTCTCTGGTGTTGAAGCCATTTCTGCCACAACCAATGAAACTAAGAACCCAAGAGTCGCTATCCCAAGAGCCGTTCGTCAAACTACTTTCAGAATTGTCTTTGTTTACTTCTTTGTTGCATTGTTTTACGGTATGACTGTTCCTTCCAATGATCCAGATTTATCTAGACAAAGTGGGACTCTGAAATCTCCAATTAGTATTGCCATTGTTCGTGCAGGTTGGGCAAGTGGTCCAGACTTGGTTAATGCTTTTATTTTGTTGACTTGTTTAAGTGCTGCCAATAGCTCCATCTATATCGGAAGTCGTACCATCACCAATTTAGCATCTGAAGGTTTAGCACCAAAATTCTTAGGATGGAAAGATAAGCGAGGTGTTCCAATTCCAGCTATAATCTTAATGAACTTGTTAGGTCTCTTATCGTTGATGAATATTAGTACTGGTGCAGCAGAGGCATATGGTTATATTGTAAACATTTCAGGCGTTGCTGTGTTCATTGTTTGGGCTACTATTGCATACACACACATCAGGGTCAGAACGGCATGGAAACTACAAGGGTTTGATTTGGACCAATTACCGTTTAAGACCAGATTATACCCATTCAATGCCTGGGGTGCTCTGTTCTTCAGTATCTTGTTCGCTTTGATTCAAGGTTGGTCAACTTTCAAACCATTCAGTGTCAAAGACTGGGTCGATGCATACGTTCTAATTCCGTTCTGTGCTGCTTTGTACGTTGTTGTCGGTTTCATCAAGGGATTCAAGATTGTGGACTTGAGTACCGTTGACCTACAAGAGGGCCGTCGTGAGGATATCGACTATTCCCATGACGATCAAGATGTGGAGAAGAAACCGTGGTACAAGTCCATCTGGAAGGGTATGTAGTTCTCTGTGTATTTTACTGTGTTTTAATTTTTTAAAGTCGATTATCTTAGAACAGTTACCCATATGGTTTAAACTTTACGAACAATAGATCGCCCCGCATTAGCACGTTTCGCAAATCAAACTCCAAAAAATGCTGTGGATAAGAATCATTTATCGTGGCCACATGCTCTGTTGAGTGCTCTTCCGCTGTTTCATTGTGCTAAGTGCCTTTAATGGATACTCGTGGTCTGATCTCCGGTGTGCGTTTACTCATTTGGCCCATGCTGAACTATAAATATAAATAATGCTCACAATCACCACCGTTGCAATCTTCAAGCTACTCTCAATCATCATCATCCCAGCAATGTTTATGCCAGCTGTCTTGCTATCACTCTGTCCATTGGCTGTCCTTGCTGCTGACTATGTCCAATTAGTCTCGCCAGACGACTTCTTGAAGAAGCCGTTGACTGGCTACACCACCGGTTCCCAGCATAAGGACATACTAGCCTACAACTACTGTAACATGCCTCATGTTAACCAAGTCACCTACCAAAACGTCAGTTCTGAAGACTTCGAATTGATCTATGTTGAATTGATTCACCGCCATCACAAGAGAACCGCATACAAATCAAACACTTTACCAACTGATATCTTGGAAAGTTACATACGTTATCCGCAAATTACCACTGGGGGTAAAATTGATTCTTTACAACATGGTGTTGATTTATTCGGTGTTTACCATGATCTCTTAGGTTTCTTACCAGATGAATACGATGCTGAAACCGTTGCCTACAGAGTCACCAACAATAATATCACCACTGAAGTTTTCAACAGTTTGATTCTTGGTATGTACCCAGACAGTAATGTCGACCCTGAACTAAGACAAGTTGATAATTTGGAACCAAATATCAAATGTCAACAAGCGGATTCCGTGAAATCATCCATTAGACAAACTGATTTATGGTACCAAGATACCAACTTATCAATCTATACTGAATTAGCTGAAAAGAATGGTATCAATTCAACTGGTTCTCCAGGTTTCTTTAACTCAATTGATCATTTCTTTGATAACTTATCATCTAAAACTTGTGCTGGCGATCAAGTCAACGTTACCAATTCTCAATATGAAACCGTTATCAAGTTAGGTCACTGGGAATATGACTACAACTATAGAGCTAGTCCAAATGCTACTGAATATGGTAAATACAGATTCGGTAACTTTACTTTAGAATTAGTTGATCATTTCCAAGAGGTTATTGATGGTTCCAAATCAGTTAAGTATCAACATAACATTGCACATGATGGTTCAATCGCAGCTTTAACTGGTTTGATTAAAGATTTCTATGGTTTGAATTACTTCCAATGGCCAGGTATGGGTTCGGAATACGTTTTCGAATTATATAAACCAACTGACTCAAATGATCAAGATCATTACTTAAGAATCTTATACGGTGGTCTTGAAGTTAGTTTCACTACCTTAAAAGATTTCGTTGCTTATTTGAACGAAATTGATACTACTGGTGCATCAACATCTTGTTCTGCTTAAACAAAGTATCAATATTTTATTTCATTTCATTGTTTGTATATAGTTTGATTTTATTGATTTTATCCCCTCTGGATTTTTATACTGAAATTGTAATTGCGATTGTTCTGATTACATGAACCTTATTTCTTATTCGGGCGTTAGCTGCTACAGTAGATGGACTGATTTATGAAGTAGCCACTACGGCTGTGGATACTAGTACAGATTTACACGATTACGCCATCTAAGAAACTACCTGGGCATATTGGGTATTGTCTCAACGGATCAACATCTTAATCTAAACAAAAGAGGATTGGATCAACCACAGAAGAAACACCGAATTCTTAGGCGCTTTTGAAAACTCTGATAAACCAACTCCTCATAAAGAAAAAAAGAAGAAGAATCAACACTTATCGAAATTACAATCCAAATACTATCCAAATACAATCGTACATGTCCTTTCGGTCGATAGTACGATTTCACAAGTAACAGCATTGATGCTTGATGCCTGCAGTATAAGCTGAAAATAGTATCTTATAAATTGTAACTTCTCAATTACATTCACTGACATAATCATTCTTTTTATTTTTCGCGCTTTTCGAGACAAAAAGATCGAATAAACAATGTTTACATTTCTGACAACTTTTTCAACAATTCGTCAAATCCCTTACATTCACAATATCACAATGACCACAAAGAAATCAACGCCGAACAATCACACATATTTTGAAAAACAGCGTGATTTACTCATCTCTGAAATCTCTATCTCGATGGATTCGATTTTGAATAATTTGAATTCATTGAATAGATCACTAGAAAGTAATATTCAAGTTGGTAAAGAATTTAAAAGTGTTGCTAATTTATGGAGTAATTTCTATGATGGTTTGAATCAAATTGAGGAGATGAGAATGAGAAGCCAAAGTGCTGGGGAGGAAGAGGGTGAAGGTGTTGGGGACCAAGAAGGTCAAGAAGAAGAAGAAGTAGAAGAAGAAGAAGTTGAGGCTGAGGTGCAGGCAGATGAAGAGACTCAGAAGGATAACGAGGATTTAGTTCACAGAAATGAAGAATTGAATATTGATGGCGATGTCGATATAGATAAATGATGATTTGTCACTGGTAGGGCTTTAAAAACGCGTCAGCGACTGACTGGGTTTGATAGTATCCTGAGTCGGTGAGAGAAACCTCGACAGCCACAGGAACGCACTATCCATTTCACCAATGTTCACATTATCATGCATCCATACTTTCTTCGTTGATACGAAGTCTTTCTATATCCAACACCACCAAATGCCATATCTGGATCCAATTCCTGATCATCATCATAGTTACCATTATCCGAATTTGAATCAAGGTACAAGATATCATTATTTATTCCTCCATTGGACCTCTTGCTGTTAAAATCTGTTTTCTTGACAGTTAAACCATTCAATTTACAACGTTTCCAACATTCCTCAAATTCTTGTTCTGCCTTTAATGTGGCTATGATATCGAATATCCTTTCAATTGACTCAGTATCATTCAAAAGACATTCCAAATATTTACAGTTCAATCCTTTGGCAAACTTATAGAAGAAATTGAATGGTGGAATTTTCTGCGATCTATTTTGACCAAATTTAACATCTTTGTTATCTCTATCAATTCCAATGATGAATTTAACAACTTTTAAACCACAATATTTTTCAACTTCTGGAACCCAAATATCCTTGATATTATTCAATGAAGTTTCATAATCCATATAGTTGAAATTGAAACAAATTAATATAAAACTTGAACTAACATAAAATTTTGGCCGTATTCTGTTAAAGGTATCGTCACCTGGAAAATCATAAATCTGGATATTTACCATGTTTCCATAATCTCTGATGTAAACTGACATTTCATGACTATCAAATATATTAAATGACGGCTCATCATCACCTTTCTTTTCCTCTTCATTTATGGTTGATAGGTACTTTGATACAAGACTTGTCTTCCCACATTTCGAATCACCAATGACAGCAACCATTGTTTCTAGTTCTGTTATCTTTGACTCCCTCTGTCTTGACTTCATGATCTCAATTGAGTCATTGATTGTCAAAGCATGTTCTGATTCTGATGATTCAGCAGTGACTGGAGCAGGACTTGGTTGAATTGAATTGGTTCTGTGGGGAAATAAACCAGGACTATTTGAGTTTGATCTTGATAATCTGACCTTTGGAACAGGGACTTGGCTTTTTAGCCTCAAGACAGAATGTGGCGTGCCTGGTCTTGAGCCTGATTTCAATTGGTTGTTATTTCTTCTTGATCTGGCTGCTAGTGGAGAAATGTTCTTTGATTGGTGATTTCCACGTCTTAGTGTTGGTGTCATGGAACTGTTTGGTCTTGACCTGAGAGTGCCATTGTATAATTTTTTGATAGAACTGGGTTTCTGGTCACTGAACGGATTGTAATTCTCGTCATTGAAGGCTGTTTGAAACATTACCGTGATATTTAGCAGTCTTGGTGAGCAGATCACAATGATGATGTGGTGGTGTGTTCTTGCGTAAAAACCCACAATCTCACAAAACTCACAAAAACAGAAACGCAAAAAGACACAAATCACACTGGCTACAGTATATGCCTTAATTGACACTCTGAACACTCTCCAGCAACCTTCAAAGCCCACAGTTTCCTTTCTAATAACGGTGGAGGCCCGTCCACTTCGGCTTCGTTCAGACACACATGCAACTCATGCCTATCCGAATCGGGAAATGTCCCATACTCAAGGCGCTTACCCGGCTGGACATTTGCCACTACGTAATGCGACATGGGCTTTTCTCTTCATGGGCAAAAAGACGTTTCGAGACTCTTTAAAAAAATTTTGGCCTGTGAATTTTTGCTGTCTTCTACCAATCCCTTTTTGAAACCAACAAATAACTAGTTAATCTATCAATTCAACATGTCCAAAGTCTTCTTCGACGTCACCTCCGATGACCAACCATTAGGTAGAATCACCTTCCAATTATACAACGATGTTGTTCCAAAAACAGCTGAAAACTTCAGAGCTTTAGCCACTGGTGAAAAAGGTTTCGGTTACGCAGGTTCTCCATTCCACAGAGTCATCCCTCAATTCATGTTACAAGGTGGTGACTTCACCAGAGGTAACGGTACCGGTGGTAAGTCCATCTACGGTGAAAAATTCGCTGACGAAAACTTCATTAAGAGACACGACAGACCAGGTTTATTATCCATGGCCAACGCTGGTCCAAACACCAACGGTTCCCAATTCTTCATCACCACTGTCCCATGTCCATGGTTAGATGGTAAACACGTCGTCTTCGGTGAAGTCATTGACGGTTTAGACATTGTCAAGAAGATCGAAACCTTAGGTTCAGGTTCCGGTGCCACCAAGACCAAATTGGCCGTTTCCCAATCTGGTGAATTATAATCGTGTTCGTGATTGAATTGCGGTGTTGAAATATACATGTACGATCTTAGTTTGTGGCTCAGTCTGTAGTAATATGTCTCTATACAACTCATGTCTGGACAGCCTCGACGCCTGCTGTGATGTCTTCGACGTCTTCGTCTCCAGCAAGACCAGCCTCGAAGATCTCCTTACCCGTCATCTTACCATTATGTATAGCTTTCTTTCTCTCTGCGATCCTCTCGTCAATACGCAACTCCTTTCTGAAGTTGGTTCTCCATTCATTGAATGTTTCTGGTGTCACCTTGGTACCGTAAAACTTCTTTTGTTCTTCACGTTCTCTAGCGAGCATTTTATCGTCATAGCGTTTTTGTTCAATATTAACTTTCTGTTCGAATAACTGTTCAGCACGATCCTTCAATGACGATGCCAGTGTGAAAATGGAGGGCATGCCCACATTATCAGCAGCCTCTTCAATCAATGCATTACGCAAATCAGATAGGTCCTGTTTACTGAAATCAATGGTCTCTGCTATTATCACCACCTTATTCTCCTGATCATCATCTGAATCTTCTTCCTCTTCTTCTTCGTAATCACCTTCCAATAATTCACCATATCCAACTTCAATTTCCGGTTCCACTTCAGGATAAGTCTCTGGGTATCCGATCCCTAGTCTCAATCTGTGCTTTCTCTCAGATGGAGTCTCCAATAATATGTTGATGTCGAACTCAGTTGGTGATTTGATGGTGAGTTCATCTGGGTAAATCGACTGTAAAATCTCCAGTTCCTGCTGTTGTTCCTCCTCGTAGTCCATTTTCGAAAAAAAAAGGATCTAGTCTCTCTTGATGCGAGTCTCTTGATTTGAAACTTTATTCGTGACGGATGGACTAGTCTCTTTGAAGTGTCTACAAATTTGTGTATACACCGTTGATGGCTAAGGGAAAAACAACATTTTTTGCGTTTCCCTCTTTTTTCCTATTTTTTCCTTTTGTTTTTTTCTTTCTTTTTTCTCTCCTTTTTTTAGAAATTGATTCTGAAATCTCAAAAAGTGCTGAAGCAGTAGTTAATATCGTCGGTAAAACCGACGCAAAACGGGAAGGCAAACCTTTTGATATCAGACATTTTAGGAGAGTATCGAAATGAGCTAGAACAAGCTAAAAGTGGTGGTTATTTTGAAAGTTTTGAAACTGCCAGAATGTTTCTGTTTTTATTGATGTACATTGGAAAGGGAATAAGCCTGAACACAGAAAGAACATCAGAATCAAAATCTACGATCATCCAGCATTTAAGGTGTATTGATTGCAATATCAAAATTGCTACTTTGAGGTGGAAGAAGCCGCAGCTGGAGTCTACTAATATTCCAGAAGCTGTAGAGTTGGTCAGGTTAGACAGAAATCATGTTTGTGATTCAAAAGACTACAAAAACAACCTTTTTTTGAAAATGTGGAAGTCTCTGACTTTCAATACAGCAGTGAAGGATAAACTGGGTACCGATGAACTTGCTGCCAGAAACACCTACTGCAAAACAGCTTTTGAGTATTACTACAGTACTATTTACAGAATCATTAGCAATTATATTTATGTTCAGAGATCTTAGACGGCAAAAAGCCAGAAATAAAGAGGGAACTTGAACTACTGAGAAAGCAGATTGCACAGAACAAGAAAGATGGTCAAAAATCCATCAAAAAATTCAAACCCAAGAACTATGAAGCAATGTCAAGTCAAGAGATCTTGGAAACAGGTGCCGCTATTTCAATTATTGCTGAAGATGACAACAGTGACAATGAATTTACAACGTCTGGGGATCCTGATGCCACTACTGAAAGAACTTCTGGCGCTGAAGAAACTAGCATTGAATCTTCCAGTTCAAGTTTGTTCAGTGAACTTTCACACCCAGTCACATTTGATTATGCTCAGAAAATGTGTGGTCAAAAGAAATCAGATATCCAAAAAATTTCCAAATCAGTTGACATGGAGTCTTATTTTATCGGACAAACATTGGAATTGAAACGGAGGATGTCCCGTCTTGTTGGTAAAGTTATCAAAACGAAGAACAACAACGAAAGAAAACTTAATAAACATATATAGATACCTTTTAGAGTACATTCATACTATACATTATAGTAACCTAGTAACCTAGCTACTGATTGTGTAAGTTTATATTTTTGATTAGGTAATCATAACTGTGAAAAAATGTCCATTGGTTCGCTTAGTCATCCAAGCTCATCGCCAAAATTTTTTTGTACCATCTTTAAGGCTCACTTGTATTAAAAACATGATCGGGAATCAAAGACTATAGATTTGATATATTTTGTTTGAACAATGAGCACTTACGAACAAGCTAGAGCTTTTCTTGCAGCGGCACAGCCATCTGAAGCAATCAAGCTTTTGAGACCTCTAAAATCACAAAATGATAAAGATGCTAAATTCCTATCGTTATTCGGTGAAGCATATCTTGAAGATGGTAAAGTTGAAAAAGCATTCAAATATCTAACCAGTGCGATCGAAGTTGATCCAAATGGTGAACATGGTGCTGAGAAATTTCTATATGTGGGTCAAATTATAGGTGGTGTGAAAGGGTTAGAATTGATCGATCAAGGAATCAGTTTATTAGAGAGACAGTTAACGGAAGGTAATAATAACGAGAGCAAACAAATATTGAAGAAGATTAACGGTGCTATTTTCACTAAGATTGAAATCTGGATGACTGATTTATGTATGGAGCCACAAGCTGAACAATCATGTAATGAATTGATTCAACAATGTTTGAAAATTGATGAAACTAATCCTGAAACTTGGTCATTATTTGCATCTATTAGAATTTCACAACAGTTGGATGATGATGCATTGATTAGAATACAAAAATCATGGGAATTATTTCAAGCTAAGAAGTTGGCATTGGAGGAACAAGCAGATGCTAATGTTGCTGCTGGAAATGAATCTGATCTGGATGTTAATACGGAATATATTGAGTTGATTCAACCATTGTTGACATTATCAAGATTCTGTATCGAGTTAGGGAATTATGAACTTGGTGGAATAATAAGTTGCTCTATCAGAGATATTGATTCAAATAACCTTGAAAGTTTTTACATTGAAGGATTTTCCAATTATTTAATATTGAAGAAAAATCAATATTATTCACAATACAATGAATTCAATCCTGAATTATTTGAAAGTTTCCAGGTTGATTTGAATAAGATTCAAAGTGAAGAAGAAAAGAAAATATTACAGAACTGTAAAGTGAATTTCTCAATCATTTTAAAAATTCAAGATAATAGTCCTGTTGATTTAGACCAAGATATTTTACAACATACGCAATTCCTATTAAATGAATTAGGTGGTCCTATTGAAGTCAGTGGATTTGAAGAAGATGAAGAGGATGAAAACATTAATGAAGATAACTGGCAAGATATCATTGAAAGTGACGACGAATAGGTTCATTGAGTTGCTGTATGGCTTCATGGTTGGTTATTGAAAAAGTTTGCACATTTAGAGGTTTTTTTAAGGATATTAAAGCACAATTACAGAATGAGTTCTTGAAGTTGTTGTAGTAGGGAACTATACTTATTGTAGTAAAACTCTTTTGATGTCTTCGAATAGAGTGGACCAACCAATCCATTCTTTTTAGATAAACTGACGTATTGTGTAACGAAATTTGGATCATCTTCACCATGAAACGGACAATTGCAGTCTGATGACAATAGCTTTGATATCTCTACTAGCAAACTCAAGAATGATTTTTTCATTAGTGATTCTTTCAGCACCGGGTCTGAGCTTTACAATTCAATTAGAATATCTTCAATAATCCTTTGTTCACCTTAATGATTAGTGGCAAATGATTCCTACGTGGAAAACAACGGCTTCTAAGAAAATGTCCGAGTCTTCCAAAGTAGTACTGTTAAGAACTTCAATAAATGGAGCTTCAGTTTCTCAGCTGATTCTTCAGATCTTGCCAATGGGACAACTTGAAGAGTTTTGGTATCATTTAAAGCCCAAACAATAATAAGATGCTTGAATTTCTACCAGTTTTCAATAGTTAAGAGTTAGGATTTGTTACATTTGATATTGACATGTCACATTAATCTATCTATTCATCTTTCAAACTATAACTATACAACACTTGCATTTCTGGAGAGATCTGGAACAGTTTATCCTCTTTTTGAGGACCAGGTAGAACATTCTTTCTCAAAGAATGTAGTTTATTGCGCACAGAATGGATATTATCCTTTTCATATGGATTATGATATGGTTTATCATCTTCAGAATCACTATCAGATCCAAACAAAACATCATCTGCGTCCTCTTCCTCCCCCCCTTCTTCAACAGCAGTACCAACTTCATGAGCTCGAGCAGGCACCACATATTCATTACCATCATCATCTGAAATGACATTGGTCTCATTGTCAACGTCACCAGCTTCTGCATCATAGAACACATCATCATCATCAGAACTTCCATCTTTATCTCCCTCGCTTCGTTGTTGTTGTTCTTCTTCTTCAACCTCATCATTTTCATGAAGTTCTTTAGGAACTTCATCTTCTTCTAATTCCTCCAAGAAAACATCGCTATAATAATCACTATCCTCTTTGTTAAAGACTTCAACTGCAGTGGAGACATCTTTATCATCTCCACTTTCATTTGGATCATAACCATGACTATGAGATCTCAGCTTCAAATTAAACAAATCTAAACCAGTTTCTTCATTTTCGATTTTTCTTTGGAGTTCTTTGATTTCTTCATCAACTTCAATTTTATCTTCATCATCTGAAAGTTCTGATAATTCTTTTAGTCTTTTTTTCATGTATCTTATCTTTTTCTTACTATGATGGACTATCTTTCTCACCCTATGATGTTGACTGTTAGTGAACTTATATTTAGCTCTTTCACTGATTTGAACATCTTCACCAAGTCTAACTCTCATTTCATTATAGTAACCACTTAATTTAAATTCTTTTAGATATCTAGCTTGTTCCTTTTTGGAATTTTCATAATCCAATATATCACAATTCTGAGTTTCCTGAGATAACAAAAACCATGCAATTTCATTATCTAATAACTCATCTTCACATTTATTATCTATAACAAACTTGGTATCGTCATATGACTTCAGTAACTCTTTTTCGTTCAATAGCTGTTGTTTTCCAACAATTTCACTAAATAGTTGCTCCATCACCAGTGTATCAGAAAGATCAGGAACCCGTATATTGTTTTCATTGAGGAACTTTATAATAGGTCTTACCATCAATGGCTTAAGGGCTCTCTTCATATCATTTTCCCTTTGAGCGACTGAAGTTTGATCTCCTCTCCACTCAACCATACACATTCTCCATAATTCACGTTCATAATTATCAAAAATATTTTCCGTTCTCTTAGCATAATCTGTCAGAACTTTTTCATAATCAATAACTTCAAAATCTAATCTTTCTTGTATCTTACTAAGATAAAAACTCACAGATACATTCCTTTTAAGACCTATGTTCATAAAAGCTCTCACGATATCTAACCTTTGAAGAGTGATTGGAATTATACCGTTTTCTAGTGTTGTTTCGGATTTCACATGAGACGAATTTTCATATTTTAGATCACTAAACCTTTTAAAATGGAAGGCATCAAGTATGATATTTCTGATAAGTTCAGCACTAATTTCTTTGACTAGTTGTCTAAGGTAGACTTTGATTTCGATTGGAATAGACTTTGGTGGTAATAATTTCTTATTCAAATGTGACATACTGTAATAGAAATTGGACAGATCAGCAAGACTTTCAAAATTGATGATATCATCATCAGCATTGGGTTCATCACCATGATCATCCATTTCTGTGGTTGGAGCATTGGGCACCATTGTCTTAGAGATGTTTACTATTTTGGATGACAGATCTTCTTCAATGGCAACCACCACCTCATCGACTTCAGTAGCAGCAGGGAAATCCTCATAGGTAATCAGTTTCTTGAATAGTCTCCTCTTCGTTTTATGATATTCAGTAGCGTTCTTCAATAGATCATAATATGCCATTATCTGGACCACTGATTTTGTCCTTATCTTCTGCTGGATCTTATTTATGTTATCGATCCCGTATCTTCCCAGAAACTCAAAGAACTGATCCTTTTCAATTTCTGACCAATCAGCAATAATTGGATCCATCGTATTATACATCTGCAAATTCAACTTATGTTGTTCCTGTATTTCATCATCTTGAATAATCTCCTCAACTTCAGATTCATCAGTCTCCCATGTCTTGAAATCTTTTAGTCCCGTGAAAAACTCATGTGTGTGTGCATTGAACGCATTCACGTACCGATCCAGGACCGGGTTGCTCTGGAAGGACATGTATGGGATTGGATCTAGTCCGCTTGTGATTTGTTTAAAGTTGAGTCTCGCGTTTAAGTTTTTGTTTTGATTCTTGAATTTAGTATGTGATGGTGTCCGGGTGTTTCGAGTAAGGCTTCTATTTCATGTGCTTCTCCATGAATCGTTGATGGAATTGTGATTTGAGTAAGTCATTGATGTGTTCTGCGTTATTCTTGTCCTTTGATGTAGTTGTCTGTTTAAAAACTGATTGTCTCCAGCTTTTCTTGACTGGTTGTTGTTGTTGAGAAGATGATGATGTTGAATTTGTAGATTTGGCAAATTCTACCTTCATCTGTTGTTCTTTCTCCTTCTGCAGCTTCTCTTGCTTCAACTTAGCCAATTCACGAAGCAGCTCATCATCGCTGTCACTATCACCACCACTTTCATCATCCTCTTCGTCCTCATTGGAATCACTGGCATCTAAATCTTTAGTCTCTTCAAGAATCCTTTGCCTTCTTTCAGAATAAGTCTCTGGAGCCTTCTCTTCGATCAACTTGGTCCCCGAGTCGTTCTCTTCACCAGCAGGATACCCACCTTCTCTTTCTCGTAACTCCCTTTTCAGTTCTTCCAATTTCTCTCTGTGGGCAGTGGTGTTCTGACTGGCCAGGCTCTTTCTGTACTTCAACTGCTTGTGGACAGCTCCCCCATGAGCGATGTTGCTTCCACCGTTGGAATACGGGTCTCGAGCTCTTCTGCTTTCGAATGTCGGTCTATGATTGGTTGTCATCGCAGTCTCTTGTGCTCAGGCGTGCCTTGTGTCTAGACTGGTCTTTGATTTCATACAGTGCTAAATTTAAAATTTTCCGAACGTTTTGACACAGACTTCAAAATTTCAGTTCTCTCACTTTACCAAACCCACAAAACACAGCAAATATCAGTGCAAAATGCAGACACTCAGCATTCCTAAACCTCCCTCAGTGCGCGACTTTGCATATGAGGTAGACCACCCGTTGCACTATGGTGTGGATCGTAACATGGATGACTCGTTCACTGCAGAAAGCGACAATGAGATACCCTGGGGCATTAACGACCAAGAAGAAGAAAATCAACAACAAGAGCACATATTACAGAAAGAAATAGGTGAGAATAGTACGATACAGGGGAAGGCTATTGCTCTCTTTGATTTCTTACCTGAGAACGATAATGAGTTTGCATTGAAGGAAGGACAGATTATTTGGATTAGTTACAGACATGGACAAGGCTGGTTAGTTGCTGCTGGTTATGATGAAGAAAATGGAGATGGTGTTATTGATAATGAAAACAGCGGACTTGTTCCAGAAGAATACGTTCAATTGCTAGACCAGTGAGATGTTTATTGATTTTTTTTCAATTTATACCTGGTTGTCCTGAGATGTTTCATAATGAAGACTGGCATATTTGGTCCAATTGAAGACACGGGAGTGCAGCCATCATTCTCATATCAGAGCAACCAGACACAGAAAAACTGATTTTCATCTTCAAGACTTCCAACCATATGGTTTCAACACTCTGATGAATGAAGGCTGTGTCAATCAGCGTACCACACCATGGAGAGATCGAATTCAAGATAGCAATCACTTTTTTTATCTACTCAAAAGTATCAAAGAACTGCATAGATCTCAGTTAGTGCCACCATAATTAATACAATGAAAGACAGTTCGGCTCTAATGTTTCAAGGATTCGGTTGTAGCCTAAACATAGGATTTGCTACCCACGTTTCGAGATGCTCTCAAGCCTTCAGAATTGGGTCACATTATTTCCAGTAGTTCATTGATGAATAAATTGTATACCCTCCGCAGTACCATCAGTGGTTTTCTTTTTTAACATTGTTCGTTCGTTCTTGTGATCTAAGAATCGTGAGACGCTTGATCGTCTAGCGGTACAAGATACTAATCCCATGCTTACAGTCTCTTAACAGCCAGCGAAACAGTCCAACTATCGACACATTAGTAATGTGTCAAGTCAATACACCACAACACATTCTAAACTCCCTTAACCACGTTCATCTACAATTTCAAGTTTGGTAGATTTATGTGTCAATTGGATTTGAAGATTCGGGTTTCGGGTCCGGATCACGGTACTAATTTCCTAATTTGGATATATGGTGGGAAGTCCATCACCAGTAACAACTAACTCCATTAACGAAGCGGAGATAACTTTGCAATGGATGGAGATTACTAATTGTTGGACAGAGGGAATATGTATAAAAGGAACAGTGAGTTGAATGTTCCTAGTATTGTGTTGTGGATTCCAATAGTTTGAATAAGTAAGGTATATCAACTACTACAAACTACAAACAAACAAATCACACCAAAAAAACAATCACAATGGCTAAATATTTCGTTACAGGAGGTTCTGGATTCATTGGTTCTCAGGTCGTCAGGGAATTGACTAAACAAGGCCATCAAGTTCTTGCGTTAGCCAGATCTTCTCAATCGGCAGACAAATTAAAGGCTATTTCATCTTCAGTTGAAGTCGTTACTGGTTCTCTAGAAGATTTAGAAGTTTTGTCGAAGGCTGCTAAAGAAACTGATGGCGTTTTACATCTGGGTTTCATCCATGATTTCAGCAACATGGCCCACTCTATCAAAGTCGACACTGCTGTCATTAATACTTTTGCTGATGCCTTAGAAAATACCAACAAACCATTCGTTTTCACTGGTGTTATTGGTCCATATGGTGGATTAGTTGAAGGTGAACAAAGAATTACTGAAGATATTCCAATTGATTTAGAGAAAATAAGATTTGGTGCTGAAAGAGTTGCTAATGAAAAATCTGTTCTTGCTTTAGCTGAAAGAGGTATCAAAACTAACGTCATTAGATTACCACCAAGTGTTCATGGCGAAAATGATCCACACTTCTCAAGTCATTATGTCAACTTATCAAAGAAAAACGGATTTGTTGGCCACTTGGACAATGGTGGTATTAATTATTGGAGCGCAGTCAACAAATTTGATGCTGCTAAACTGTTCGTCGCTGCAGCTGAAAAGGGTAGAGCCGGTGTTGCTTATCATGCAATCGGTGAAGAAGGCGTAAGAATTGTTGATATTGCTAACGCTATCTCAGAAAAGACTGGTCTACCAGTTAAACAACTACCATTCCCAGAGTTACAAGAAGCTTATGGTTTCATCGGTACTTTCCTTGCTTTGAATGCTCCTGCTTCTTCTGCTAAGACTCAAGCCGATTTAGGTTGGAAACCAACTGGTCAAACTTTAGTTGAAGATATTAAATCCTTTTACTAAAATTTTGAGACAAAACAAATACTTCTTAACTCTATGCTAATTCTAATTTAATGACAGATCTAATTGCTTGAAATCGCTTATTGTAAACACTTCGCAGCTTTTTCTTTCATTATATCCGTCATCCGGTTACATGGTATTGCTACACTAAAAGTATTATATGATTTATATAACGTACGAATACCCACCCAACACGGCCAAACCAAACCCATCGTCTCTATGTGTCAAATCATGGGTGTGCTATAGTGAACCGGAAGGTACAAATATACCCTCGGAATAGATATTCTCGAAATCGTTGAAGTCAAGAAAAAATAAGGCCAACGCGATTCAAACCAAAACAACAAACCGTATACAAAAAAGGTCCGATCAGAAGTCTTTGTTAGGTTATTTCAACGATCTTGTTTGTTTTCATTTAGTGTTTCACGAGTTGATACAACTGGGTTATTCAGATCGTTTTTTTCCAGGGAACAAGTGGACAATTTTTGAAATAAGTGGAATCATTAATCCTTAACCGTACAGCAGTGATGTCCACTCATAGTTATAAGAAGTTTGAAGATGGTGAGTCTGGTGCTCTTCCGGACAAGATGACTGTCTTCCAGGACTGTATCAGAGCATTCAATGAATCCGTTGTTGATGCAAAGAAGTCCAGAATTTTGATTGCCAGATTATTGAGATTAATTTACTCAGGTGAAACATTCCCAAGAGAACAGGCAACTACTTTATTCTTCTCCATCTCCAAGTTGTTTCAGCATAAAGATTCTTCCTTAAGACAGATTGTTTACTTAGCTATTAAAGAATTATCCTCAATTTCAGATGATGTCTTAATGGTCACCTCTTCGATCATGAAGGATGTTCAGAATGGTGAGCCAATTTATAAACCAAATGCAATTAGAACCTTATCCAGAGTTCTTGATGGCTCAACTGTTCATGCAACCGAAAGATTGATGAAAACTGCCATTGTTGATAAACACCCATCTGTTTCATCAGCAGCATTAGTCAGTTCTTACCATTTGTTACCAGTTGCTAAAGATGTTGTTAAACGTTGGGCGAATGAAACGCAAGAAGCCGTTTTAGCTGTTAAGAATTTCCCAGCTACGAGTGAAACTGGGTACATCAATGATTCACTAACTTCACAATACCATGCTTTAGGTTTATTATATGCTTTAAGAAATCATGATAAAATGGCTTTGAGAAAAATCATTCAACAATTTTCCAAAAATTTGAGAAATCCTTTAGCTATCGTTCAACTGATTCGTTACATTAATGAATTATTGGTCAATGATCCATCATTAGTCCCAACGTTATTCCCATTATTAGAAGATTGGTTAAATGATAGACACCACTCTATTAATTTAGAAGCTATCAAAGTTGTTGTTTCATTACCAGGTGTCACTAATGGTCAATTCGGGGCTGCTGTTCTGAGATTACAGTTCTTATTGACCTCTCCTAAAGTTGTTTCTAGATTTGCTGCTGTTAGAATCTTGAACAGAATCTCATTAAAAAATCCAGAGAAGATTGTTAGTGTTAACAATGAATTAGAATCATTAATTACTGATTCAAATAGGGCTATTGCAACTTATGCTATTACTACATTATTGAAGACTGGATCAAGTGATAACATTGAAAGATTAATCAAGGTTGTTTCCAAGTTATTGAATGATATTTCTGATGAATTCAAAATCATTATCATTGATGCTATTAAGACTTTAACTTTGAAATTTCCACAAAATTATCAAACTATGTTGAATTTCTTAATTGATTTATTGAATGATGAAGGTGGATTTGAATTCAAAAATTCTGTTGTTGAAGCATTGTTCGATTTGATTCACTTTGTTCCAGAATCAAGAGATTTAGCGTTAGAAAACTTATGTGAATTCATTGAAGATTGTGAATTTACTGAAATTACTGTTAGAGTTTTGAATTTGTTAGGTAATGAAGGTCCAAAGACAACTAATCCAACTTTATATATCAGACATATTTACAACAGAGTTGTTTTAGAGAACTCTATTATTAGATCTGCTGCAGTTGCTGCATTATCCAAATTTGCTTTGATCAATGATAACATCAAGAAATCAATCAAGATTTTACTAAAGAGAATTGTTAATGATGTCGACGATGAAGTTAGAGATAGAGCTATAATTTCTTTGAAATTCTTAGAATCATTAGACTCATCTAAAATCACTACAGAAGAAGCTAAAGAATTAACTAAACCATCATACACTTATGATTTAGGTCTTTTGGAATCAAAATTGCAAACTTATATCTCAGGTGATTCATCTAAATTCGTTACTCCTTTTGATATCTCATCAATCCCAAAGATTTCAGAAGGTGAATTAAAAGCCATTGAATTCAAACAAAAACAACAAAAATTGGAAGGCAACACCAAAGAATCCAAATCACAACAACAATCAACGTCATCGTCATCATCCAATCAACAGTTACAAGAATCGACAACTTCTGATCTATTAAAAGAACAATATTTACATGAATTATCAACAATATCGGAATTTTCATCATATGGTCCTGTCTTACATTCATCTGAAATTATTCCATTGACTGAAAAAGATACTGAATTTATTATTGATTCAATCAAACATGTTTTTAAAGATCATTTAGTTTTACAATTTAATGTTGAAAACACGTTAGATGAAGTCTTGCTAGAATTGATCTCTGTGGTTTCACAACCAGAATCTGATGAGTTTGAAGAAGAATTCATCTTATCTATTGAGAAATTAACTCCTCATGATAAAGGTACCGTTTATGTTTCATTCACTAAACCAGAAGGTATTACCACAACTACATTCTCCAACACATTATCATTCACTTCTAAAGAATGTGATGCTACTACATTTGAACCATTAGATGATGATGGATTTGAAGATGAATATCAAATTGAAGAACTGGAAATAACTCCAGGTGATTTCATTATTCCTTCATTCATTGGTAACTTTGATGCTACTTTCGATGAATTGAACTCTGAATCAGTTGGTACTTTCAACTTAAGTTCTGAATCCATTCAAGAAACTGTTGATTATTTGATTAATTTATTATCATTACATCCAGTTGAAGGTAAATCCGTCTTCAATGAAACTAGTCATAGTTTGAAACTATTTGGTAAAACTATTGATGGTGAAAGAGTTGCAGCATTAGTCAAATTTGTTAAGAGTTCTAAATCTGGTGTCGTTTTGAAAGCAGTTGTTAAATCAGATGACGAAGAATTATCAAGCGTTGTGTTGAACAGCATTGCTTAGGTTGTGTGTACATTAATGAGGTTTTTAGATTTGAAGAAAAGTGATTTGTTAAACAAAGACAATATCAGTCTGTTATTTTTTTTTCACTGTTGGTTTTCGTGTTTTTATGTCAATATATACTTTTGAGTAGACCTCTTCGTAGAACTACAGTTTCCATTCATAATTCATTAACTCGATTATTACAACTATATACGAATCTCGTAAAAACATCAGCAACAAAGAAAAAATAATAGCAGCAGGAATATAATAAGGTCTATAAACACTGAACCTCTAAAAAGCATTAAAAACACAAAGAATATAATAAAACAATATCATCAAAAAAGATCATCACAACATAAAACGGAAAAAGAACTAAATAAAAAAAAAAATCCCATAGTATCATCAAACATTACATAATTCACATTCCTTGAAACATGCTCATCAACAACTTATCATTCGCATCAAACCCCATTGCCTTATCCAAATTCTCTAATTCCTCCAAAGTGTAGTTAGAATTAGCAACTGGACCATTGACATTCAATAAGTACATCAACGGATCGTCTTCGTCATCATTAGCATCAGTGACAATATCCAAATTCAAATTCAATGGATCAGTGGAAGGTGGCTGATTGTCGTATTGTTGGTTATGTTGTTGCATAATCAACGGCTCAGTTAGGATTGATTGAGTGGAGACGAATTCCTGTTTTGGCGCAATGGCTGTTTGTTTGTATGGAGCACGAGATATTAATGTTGGCTTTTTGGCCAGTTTTGGTTGCAATGTTTTTGGTTTTGGTTGGATTGGAGTCTTGAAATGGGAATTCGTGGTGCTTGATGGTTTGGCAGGTTGTTGTGGTTTCTGGGATGGGAGGTTTGGTTGATCGAAGTCTTCTTCTTCGCTGAAGATGTGTTGGTTCATATTGACGGTGGATTGGGTTTGTTGGTATGAATTGTTGTTGAGGTTGAAATCCAAAGGGGCATCGAAGTTGGTCAATGGTAATGTGTTGATCAAGTTAATGTCTTGAGTGGATTCATAAAAGTGGTTAATATCACTTAGGTCTTCAGGGAGTAATGATAAGTTCTCTGATAACGGGTCAACTTCTTGATATAAAGGGGAGTCAAAATAAGAACCATTGTTGACATTGTTTGAAGTTGATGAAGCTCTTTGTTTCTTCATGTTGAATTTGATATTATCAGCATTCAAATAATCATAATCATTGTATCCCGAAGTTTCAGAAGCTGGAGTGAATGAACCAGCAGGGCTTGAGAAAGCTGGTGAGACTGTGGATGCTGGAGTATAAACTGAAGAAGACCATGATCTTTTGGTAGAAGCTGGAGTGGTTGAAGATGGCGAAAATGCAGAAGGTGAATGATCACCAAAGTTGCAACAAATGCTTGGATTGTGTTCAAATTTGATCACATTGACGGTCCAGACTTTATGTTTAACTGAGTAACTGACTCTTAGTCTGAATGGACATGAATCTTCTGGGACATTTCTGATTCTCTTTCCTGGTTTACCGCTCTTTGCAGTAGCAGATGAGACACTATTGGTTCTTAATAATTTTGAGGTGTTTGAAGATTTTCTGTGGATATTTTTGCACTTGAAAACAACTTTAGAAGCATCGGATCTTTCAATAACTAAATTGATTCCCCTTGGTTCCATCTTTTCCAAAACCCATGGCTTGATGTCATCTCTGGATTTAAAGTCTGGAACAGGACTCAACGCGTCCATGATCTCCTGGTTCGTCGTGATTCTCTGGATTGGCTGAATGGACATTGGGATATTGATATGGTTATACCTTAACGAGTGTTATGAGTTCTGGACGCACTGGGATCTCTTATCTCTTAATGGTAAAGACTATTCTCTATTGCGATATCAACAACAATAGCAATTCTCATAAAAAAGTGTGAAATTAGTTCGAAGTAAACAGAAACACAGGAAGCTGGTTAAAATATCCAACTGATGGAAAAGATAATTGATTTATACGAATGCGAGATGGTGGGCGGAACCCATAATTGTCCCAATTTTGTGCGTTCCGACCAATTACCGTTGACATCTCCTGTATTTGTCCAAGAAAATTTTTTATCAAAACCATCACTGGCCAATCAGAAAAGAGATTCCGGGGACATTTGATGACTACTATTGTTCTCGGAAGTGCCGTCAATCGATGAAGAGTGAGGTTTTTGGGGTATTGGAATGAGTGGTTTAGAGGGTATAACACTAACAGTATCACCTAAAAGTGCCCTAACCTTTCTTTCCAGGGAATTGTGGTAGCATTACTTGTTTCATTGCACGATAGAGGAGCTGGACGGTTGTCTCTGATGGATTCGATAAAAACCCCCCTGGACTCAGGACAAACGAGATGCATCAAATCAAAAAAAGAAAAGACTGAATTCGGTTGAACTGATGGAAAAGATAAAAATCGAACTGAAAGGCCGCTGCTATTGTTTGAGGAATTGCGCGCACACTGCTGATGGTTGGCGATGCTACGGAGAGTATGTTTCATGAACATTGAACATGGTGGATCGTCAATGAGTGTGCCTTCTGATGTTTAAGTGTGAGCGGTGTTCTTGGGATCATGAGCACATGCTCGGTATTCCTCTTACTTCAAGCGAGGTTACCGCACTAAAAGTAATTGGAGCTTAGACTGATTGACCAGGGGGACTTTCATTCCCCGTACATGTCACTGACTCGCTTTAAAGTGCCATACAAGCAGGTTCGATGAAAAGTAACAGTCACAAAAACGTTTGATCGTGTCAACTTTAAGTCTATTTGCACTCGAAAAGGACAAACGCGTCAGCTAGGGGAAAACGGCCTCATAACCTATCAGACTGAGGTTTTCTGGGACATTTCTGTATAGAGTCATCTTTGGATCATTTCCCAGAGGAATAAAAAGCCAATCAAATCAGCTGTAGAAACTTGGCACAAAGACAGGAAGCCTCTGAGACGCTGGTCGATGCAACACATAATTGGCCTGGACAGGCGCTCAGGTCCTGAATCGCCATGGAAAAAAGAAAAAGAAGTATTACAGAGTTCGGATAGTCTGCACTCATAGATATCCATTGCAGTACCCATGATTTCAGACTATAACTTCTCCTTTTAGTCTCAGAGTTGTCAATTGTCCTGTTGATGTCTGATTTTTATCGATTCCATCAGTCGGACTGAGTTTTGCTATGTAATCCGATTCTCGGAATTTCAAAATATCCGAGAGTCCGAAGTTCAGAGAATTAGAGAATGTTGGGTGGCCTTACTAAGTTGCTTGTTGAATTATATAGTCATCTGAGCATCTTGACAGGTTCACGGTTCACCGAAGTTACGAAGTAACAGTACGCTGCCAAATTATTTGAACCCAGGATCTGTTAAAAACACATGAACTAGTATCAGTCTTCATCTCGAGATTATAATTACCTTACCCAGTTCAACTAGTAACTACTGTAACCACTAGAATCTTGATCATTCTCGAATTCTATTGAGATCAGAGAAGATTAATAGTCCCTTGGCTAGTTGTCCTCTCCTATGTTGTTTGTGCTTGAGATGTCCGAATCCATCACATTCTGATTTTCTTTGATCAGTCACTGACTGTTCTATTGAATTTCTGTTTTCCTTGACTCGGTCAGTAATTGAATCAGAATGTCAACAGAGGAGTGCACACATCCCTCAGAAGAGCACCTGTAGCTATTCTCAGTAATTTTCGCATGAGAAAAGAACAGAAGGAAGGGGTCCTAACTATAGTCTATAAGACGGCGGAACTTGAATGCCAATGAGCAGTTCCGCCAATTTAATCATTTTTCCCTATGGTTAATGGTGGAAGAAATTAGAATGGGAAATTGGAAGCAAGACCTTTATTTATATTGCAGTCTATGTATCAATTCTAGTTCCGCCACAATGCAGACACTATGATCCGTATCACGGGTTTCTATAATAGCAGAGAAACCTGGGGTCTAGACCAACATACTCACCTGAAGTGTACCGATGCTATTACAAATGAGGCATGTCAATTCCTAGCCAAATCATTAGATGATAGCCATTCTTTCATAGAACTCAGAAGTTTTTACTTTTGAACGAACGTATGTTCAGTGTTTTATTGGAAAGGGGATATTAGCTGAATACGCGAAACCTAACCTTATACAGTCAAACCGGTTTGTGTGAAAGGGTCTAGCTCGTCCCAATTGTTCATCACACAGCTTATCTTGATCAATAATTGAATCAAGTACCATTTGAGACTTCTCATAAAGGACGACTTTCTGTTTGAAACGGGAATTGTGAAACACCAAAAAATGCAGACATATTGGTTTCCATTTGAATAGTTCTGCTAATTTGATCCAAATAACGTACTCGATTAAACTGAAACTTATTTAACAATCTGAATCAAAGGATCAACAAGATACGACAGTTTCTGGTGACTAGTTGAATTGAGAACAAGGAAAACCATATCCAGCTAGCAGAGTGCCATTCATGTTGGCAGTTCACTCTTTTCAGAACCACAAATTACAGTCAATCAGCGCACAAGTGTAGTGAAATCACATATTACAACCCATACGGCGTACGCAAACCGTTCATATTGCACCAAACTCCATTTCAAATACATAATCGATCATCGAATCCTGGCGCAACTTAATGCTGCTCTTGATGCAAATCACTTACAGATTAGTATGAGGCACCAAAACCCAGCAAAATTTCACACGCAAATGCTCAAACCAGGGCCTAACTGGACTGGATTATCTAAAATGTGGGAGTCGGGACATCCGACAAAGCTGTAAAGTGAGTCCACCTGCTGATATCTTTTGGATTCTTTCTTGTTGTCAGGCTAAATTGTACCGACTTGTGGTAACGAATTGGCAGAATTTGGCACGATTTTTGGCACAAAAACGCGGTTACACACTAAAAAATCCGCAGAAATCAAAACAACGCGCTTAAAAACAAAAGACGCGGTACGGCCACAATCTCTGTTTTGGGAATTTTCGCATTTCTTGTACTCTCAGTTTTGTTTACTTTTCAGAAATGAAAAAACGAATTTGAAATTTTGGAGTTTTGTTTTCTTTCAATTCTCTTCACCAAGTGTTCAGAATCTCACTCAAGGACACGTTCCCTCCATTTCCATTATTAGACCACATATTTATAATACCATAGACAACCATACACTGGACCCACCTTTCCAACAGCTTTATTCCCGTTCATTTCAGTTATTAACCACTTGTCCTTCACAAACACGGTCCCTTCATTTACAATTATTGCTCAATGCGTGCTTTCCATATGCCCTCACTCCCAGAAATGCCTATCGAGCACCTTCATAGTGGCAATTCCGGCATCGCAGACACGAAACAAATGAAACGTGAGTATTGTTCTTCCTACCGCTGTCGTCCTCATCACTAACATTTAATATCCAGTTAAGATCCTTTATTCTTTAGATGACAACACAAACTTCCTAGCAAGATCTCTGCGATTGAGTGAAGTCAGAACAGCAAGAATTCCTATCCCAGGTCAACAAAACATCATGACTTTGGGTGTGGTGAACATCAAGGACGCACTAGAACCAGTCTTCAACTCAAGTCCTGAATTGTTTAGTGATTTATCGTGGGATTATTCTGTTTACGTTAAAGATATTTCCGAGGAAGATGAGCCTTTTGTTGGCCATGGTTTGATTTCAATGATTCTGAATAATAACAACGCAGATGATTTTGAAGAGCAGATGGTTCCTGGTCGTGTTTGTTCAAATTTTGCAGCCCTACTACGCGCCAAAACACCATCAGAAACTTTGGAGATTAAATTGAGATTTGCCAAAGTTAAAAGACAGGATTCCACATTCCAACAGATACCCTCTCAACAACAACAGCAACATGCTCAACCACAAAGAAGTGAAGAACAACCACAAGAATCAAATAACAGTACACAATCTAAGATTACCACTAAAAAGTCATATCGTCGTTCTTCATTATCACAGCAACAGAAAAGTGATAAAGATTCATCAGATACAGAGAATGAATATGAAGAAGAGAATAATAAACCAAAGTTTATCCAGCCAAAACATCCAAATCAACAACAGCAACAACAAGCCTCTAATATGCCAAAAATGACTAGATTTGTCAACAATAATCCAGCACCAAAAGCAGCAAGAACTCAGTCATTACCTGTCTTTGATAACATGATGAAACCACCACCACCACAATCCAATGGAAAACCAATTGAAACATTTCCGGCTGATTCCATTGCATTAAGAATTTATATGGCTGATAAGAATGGTAAAGGTTCAACGAATAAAGTCAGTAATACTCGTGGTAACGATTATATTCAAAACAGTGTTGCTAAGAGGTTTTCATCTGATTTCATCAAAACCACTTCAACTTTATCATCAAAAGAACAGAAGAAGAAATCAAGAAAGACTAATCCAACTCCATCATACATCTCACCATTTCCATCATCAAGTTCTAAGGGCAAGAAAGATATTCCAGAAGAACATCAATTATATCAATCATGTTTCAATTGTAAAACTCTGGAAGCCAAAGGTTGGAAATGGAATGAAAGTGAGGATTTATCTAAAAGAGGATTATTATGTTCATTATGTTACAGTTATCTTAAAGATAAAGGTGTTATGAGACCAAAGAGATTATTCAATAAGACCACTAAAACAAGAGATAGAAAACTCAACGTTAACTCATCGTCATCACCAAGTAGTAACCTTGGAAATGATACTACACCAGCAACAACCCCAATAAGATTTAATACCAATCCATCAATCAACCAAAAACCTAGCCATCCATCAACTAATATTCCATCCTCATCATCATATTTAGATGATTCTTCAGATCCATTGAATGGATTTGATGATATGATTAATGACCTAGATTTCCAATATGGTCCATTAACTGATATTGATCCATTACCACCACAACAAACAACCAACATAGCAGACAAAGAAAACATACCACCTGTACAACAAAAACAACAACCTACATCAATAGCATTACAATTACAAGAATATCATGAACAAAGAAGACAACAAAAGCAACCACAATCTCAACAAATCCCACAATTTCATCAACCATCACCAATTAAAGCCACCAAACAAACTTCGTTTGAAAAAATGTTAACCAAATCATTCAGTGGAGTTATTCCATCAAATTCCAATGATATGTCACCATCTGAATGGATGAATACGTTCTTCACAGAACCTACTCCAAAGGATCAAACTCCAAAGGATTCACCAAAGGATATCACCACATGTAATACATTACCATGTAATGAAGAATCCCCAGTTGGATTAACACCTGTGAATATGAATAATTCCAATTCAAATAATTTATTGAATAAGATAAATGAGAATGATGGTAAAATTGGACAATCAGTTAATAAGATGAAAGTTAGTACTATGCCATCAAGTCCATTTTTGACAAGTCAAGAGAATAATGAAATTCAAAGTAATAATTCTTCACCTAATAAGTTGATGATTTAATGACCTGTCATTTACTTCTTATGAAAGTTATGTGTTTTTTTGTTTGTTTCTATATCATGTAATCTATACTAATGAATAAAAACTCTACGGTAGACAGTATATGACATTTCATACATTCATGAATAAATAACGATAAAATAAATAAATATTTACAAAATTGTAACATACACAACCCGCATCGCTAAAACATCAAGGAGAAGATATCAAAATTTGCTTCCTTCACAAAATGCACATCAACCTTTTCATATTGTTCCTCAGCTTGTTTCTTCAACTCTTCATCACCAACTTTCCCATACAACTTGATCAGATTTCCTAATGCTTGTTTTGTCACCCATGCAGACTTGACATCGTTCTTACTTGCCTTGAATGCCTCCTTGAATGATTCATTACACCATTCGATTGATTTTGATAGTAATCCCTTTTTGTAAAGGATCTCACCAATATAGTTTTTCAATAATGGAATATCACTTTGTTTGAGATATAATTTTGATTGTTCCTTAGTTGCATTATCTGTTGCTATTTGTAATAGATTTAGGAATATTTCTAATGATTTGGAATATTGTTGTTGCTTGGTATAGATGACACCTAAGTCAAGTAATGCATTAAAAGTTTCATTTTTAATATTTGATGACGGATCCAATAATAAAGAGCCCTGGTTTTGGAAAACAATATCAGATTGATAGAATTCATTGAACTTCACACAATCTAATAAGTAATTCTCTGCCTTTTGATAATCTTCATCAAGCGAGCTGATTCTTCCTGCCAATCTCAAACTCTGTGATCTCAAGTCAGGATTACCTAAATCCATAGGCAGGTTAAGAGCATATAAATTCAACTTATTAGCATTCACGACATCTCCTAAATCAGCCTTAACCAATGCCAATCTTACGACTAAATCAATATAAGTGTTCTTCCATTCTTTGGAATGACTATTGAATTGTTCCAAATTCAACAATTTGAACTTCTTCCCATCTTTACCGACATCTTCCTCATTAGCGATCCCTTCTTCGTACGCAATGTTCTGTAATGTCTTTATCAAAGTATTCTCCGCAACTGCTTCATTCTCAACAATATCCTGATAGTAAACAGCCAATCTAGTATAGACTTTACTGACAATAGAGAAATCACCAGCAATCTCCTGGTTTTCTTTCAAATAATAAGATCCCGCAGCATATAACCCACCACCGATGGCAAGGGCACCAGCATAGAATATCAAGATTGCTTTCAAGACACCCTTCGAAGCATCGAGAAACCAGACTCCCACAGGGTTAGAAATCACAATCTTCTGGAAGTTTCTGCGCTGGAATTGTGGAATCTGTGGTTTCACCATCGTGGCAGCTCGCGTAATCGGACGTCTTAGGATACTTCTAAGCATGGCTGAACTGGGTGGTTGTGGTTTTTTTGTGGAGTATGTCAAAGTGTGCTGTTATTTGGTTTTTCGTGTGTGTGGTTTTCAATTCGCGAGCTCATCATTTTAACCTGGTACTTAATGCTTTCTACCTGCTATTCACCACCCAAAATCCCACAAAAATGGGCACCTTAGCACAGAAAACACTTCAGTGGCTGATATGGCTGCCGACAGACCCAACACCGACTCAAACCACGAAAAACTACGCTGTCTGGAACTCGCACAAGACTCTTTTTCTTTTTGGAGGAAGACTTCGAACATTGAAGACTAAAATCCCCATTGCCTTAATCACGGGAATACTGCTGGTCCTTCCACTGGTTTTGTTCTGCATATTCGAAGCCCATTGGATATGGCACAACATCCATCCTGCTGCCGTGATCATGTTTGTTTATTGTTGGCTGATCGCACTATCGTCATTCATAAAAGGTGCAACATATGATCCTGGCTCACTGCCCAAGAACATTCATCTCACTTCATCACACGAGGGAAATCAATATGTATTACCTGAAGAATATCTCAATTCTATTACGTTGCCTGGGATGACATCAGATGCAATGGTTAAGTATTGTTCCAGTTGTAGAGATTGGAGACCACCTAGGGCATTCCATTGTTCTAAATGTGATCAATGTGTTGTATTTCATGATCATCATTGTATTTGGCTGGGAAATTGTATCGGATTGAGAAATTATAGATACTTTTTCAATTTTTTGTTGTTTGGTGTGATTTGTTCAACATATCTGATGGCCGTTTGTTATTATAGATTGTTTCATCCAACTGATGTCCCAATTGGACATAGGGTACGACATGCTCCAATGACGTTATTTAATGCAATCTATGGATCATTGGTGGTTCTTTATCCGTTATTGTTATTGATTTATCATGTTTATTTGTCACTCACGCAACAGTCAACTAGGGAATTTCTAAGATCTATGCATTCACAACAGCAATTGAATCCATTCAAAGAGAACACCAACCCAGTTTTTGCGTTTGTAATAGCCATAACAAAGGCAAGAGGTTATAGTTTGGTGAGAGCAAGAGAGGAGTATAGTAATGGAGACCAACGATTTGTTCGACACTAATGGTGGTACCAATTTGGATGAACTTTTTATAGATATTTTTAATATTCACCATTGAAGCAAGGGGCTGTAGGAGGTTTTAAACGATAGCCTCTGTTAGACTATAACTATATACTTAGATCGCCGTATCTTCAGCGTGTTAGAAGTCTTCCTCGATAGTGTCCCTACCAAAACACCAACATAGACATATGAAAGAGTTAATTAGAAAGTGAGATGCAGAAAGATGACTACATTAAAGCATGTTATTGAGATCCAATAGTAGTATGAGGTTCTCCTGAGCCCTGAAGGCTGACAAGTTTATATAACATTAGTGTTGGATCAAATTATTTTCAAAAACAACAACAGGAATTGTGGATTGACCCTTTTTTTCAAGTATTCAACATTTCAACATCTGGAAACTCGTATGGATCTTTGAAGGTTTAAAATATTTAGCACCTACAGTAGTGTTCTTAATGTCCAAATGAACCTCATCCAATGAGTTCTCATTGTTTTATAAATTTCTAATAATGTATTTTGTGATCTCCCCTCTGACCCTGTTAAAATCTAACAAATTCATATGATTCTTTATTCTTAATCACCTGTGAACATTTCGGTCAGTTTTCCAAAAGGATTGATAATGCTTCAATTGACACAAGATTGGTCCTTTCAATCTATACACTACGGTCATGTTCACATAATCGCTTCAAAACGGCGAATTCAGAATCAGACAATACTGATGGGCCATGGCTTGATGTTGATATTAATTTCCACTCCTTACCAACCAGCATCAGAATCAACATCAGGCCATGTGGTCAGCTATCTTTGATATATTGATGATAATTATTGGCCCTTTGCTCACTGCCGTTACGTCATGGGGAATCACAGATCTGGAAGCGCAACGTCAAGATTTACAGAATCAAGTTGACAATCAACCCAACTCAAGTAGACGTCACTACCAAGAATGTACGAGAGAGAAACACTAGGACCAGCCACACTCAGGAGTCGACAACTATATGTGCCCCTGATCATCAGTGGGATAAGTTTAGCCAAAAGAACCTAATACTGGAGAATAAGCTTCAACTACAAGGCCATGGATTTTTGCATACGATTATTTGTAGAAGCACAGGTAACAGCCGGTCTGACCTTGACATCCAATCTGACGGTCATTCAAAATTCTTCCAATTTGGAAATAGTAGATCTCTTTTCGACTCCATGACAATGGCATTCTGAATAATTAGGATTACTTGACAATATTTTAGTGACAAAAATTCATTTCTTGGAACATATTATTTACCAGCTTTACCAAATTCCAATAATGTACGATTTCCAGATTAAGACGCTGCCTGCCTTGCTGTATTGTATACTCTAACGACCCATCCAGCCACCATCCACATTCAACATCTCCCCACTGACATAATTAGCAGCACTCGATGCCAAAAATACCACTGGTCCTTTGAAGTCCTCTGGTCCACCCCATCTCGCAGCAGGAATACGTTCCAAAATCTGTCTACTTCTGTCCTTATCTGCAATCAGGGCCTCATTCATATCAGTTGCGATATATCCTGGTGCAACACCATTCACATTGACACCACTGGCTGCCCATTGATTGGATAGTGACTTAGTGAGTGTCAGGATCCCACCTTTGGCTGCTGCGTACGCTGGAATGTTCAAACCACCTTGATAACAACAAATGGAACCAATGTTGATGATCTTTCCTCTTGATCCTGATGAATCTGGTTCTTGTTTCAACATATGGGCACCCACATCTCTTGCGATTCTCCAGGATGTGGTTAAGTTGACTTGAATCACGGCATCCCAATCCTCATCCGTGAATTCTTCAGCTGCCCTTCTTCTTTGAATACCAGCACAGTTCACCAATATATGGATTCTTGGAACGACTTTCAAAGCATTGTCAGCTAAACTTGCAACGTCTTCCCTCTTGGATAAATCAGCAGTCACAATGTATGCTTTTCTACCTAGTTTTTCAATAGCCTGTTTGGTGTTCTGATTGGATTCATCTCTTTGAACAAGAATGATATCAGCACCTGCTTCAGCCAACCCAATGGCCATTCCTGAACCAATACCTCTCGTACCTCCTGTAACCAATGCTGTTTTGCCCTGTAAATTGAACGCACTCATGGTTACTTGATCTTTGATAGTTTAACTTGTGGACGTAACACAGAAGTGCCGTAACAAAGAACAGATCTGCCTTTTATAAGATTGGCACCTCGAGAGTTTTACCGGATTGGGTTTTTGTATGCCCCACAAACCGGGTATCCATTATCCGTACTAACATAGTCCAAATACTCGTGAAAACTCAAATAAATTTGGCTCCTCATCCTCAGAGGCATGTGCCATTCAGGGATGTTATCAAGTCACAAATGACAGTCCAATCTATCAAAGCCAGTGTCCTTTTAGGTGTTCATGACCTAGACACAATTGCTCGTGAGATCGAAGAACCTCTCTCCAACGAAGTCCAAATTGAAGTCAGAGTTACCACATTATGTGGATCAGACCTTCATTATTTCCATAATGGAGCAAATGGTGATTTCAAAGTCAGAGAACCACTCTCGTTAGGTCACGAATCAGCAGGAATAATCAAATCAATTGGATCAGATGTCAAGGGCTTTGAAATCGGTGATAAAGTCGCTTTGGAAGTCGGTGTTCCTTGTTCTGTTTGTAAATATTGTCGAAAAGGAAGATATAATTTGTGTAAAGAGATGAAATTCAGGTCAAGTGCAAAGATATTTCCGCATTTTCAAGGAACTTTACAAGATAGACTTAATGTACCAAGTGCATGGGTTCATAAAGTTCCTGATAGTTTGAAATTAGAGTATGCTGCGTTGGCAGAACCTTTATCCGTTGCTGTTCATGCTGCAAATAGAGCTAAAATTGAAGCTGGCTCAAAAGTGTTGGTTCTTGGTGCTGGGGCCGTTGGTATTTTCGCTGCTGCTGTTGCGAAAGTGTATGGAGCAACAACGGTGGTGATTGCAGATATTGCTAAGAATCGTCTAGATTTTGCAGTTGAAAACAGATTTGCTACTCATTCATACTTGGTCAACAATAGGAGAGGTTCCACTCTTGAAGAGAAGCTTGAGATTGCTAAATCTGTTGCTGTTGATGTGACAAGCATTAAGGATGAAGATGAAGAGGCCGTTGGTGAATTTGATTATACTTTTGAATGCACTGGTGTTGAATCTTGTGTCCAGGCAGGTATATTCGCAACTGCACCAGGTGGGAAGTTGATGTTTGTTGGTATGGGAAATCCAATCCAGACATTACACATTGGTTCTGCTGCCCTGCGAGAAGTTGATCTGTTAGGTGTATTCAGGTATGCTAATGCTTACCCAACTGCAATTGAACTCATGGCAAAGGGGAAAATTCCAGCATTGGACAAGATTATTACTCATAAAATCCATGGATTGGAGAATGCAGTCGATGCGTTTTCTCTGGCTGGGAAACCCCAGGATGAAAAGGGGAATCTGGTTGTTAAGGTGGCTATTTTGAGTAAGTAAGGTATAATAGAAGTGATATTTGTTTGTTACCTGTAGCACATTCCTTTCCCCAAATATCACTTATGCATTAATCGCAAAGAAATATTCAGATATGCAATTTTGTTCTCTTGTGCCATATGGAAGAGGATGCTTCTCTGTTCCGATTCATGAAGATATACGATGATCGATTCCAGTTTGAATAATTCCCTCATACAAAATGTGTCACTTTGACTGGATCCATAGTTAACTGTAGAAACAACTCCGTACTGGCGTTCCCATTGGCCGGATATCCTCCAACCGTTATTAGTTTCTACAGAGGTGAGGGTGAACTTTTATGGTGGGGTTGTCGCTGTTTTCATAAATCTGGGGTATTTTCACACATAAGGAAAAGAGCTCTTATACCAAACCAGTAATCGACTCACGGTCTTGAACCACCAAATTAGGATATAACTCAGATGATATAGAGTTACAATTTCCAATGGTACTTGGTATATAAATCAGGTGAAGCTCTCTCAAAAGAACACATTTTGAATCATACTTTCCACCTCAATATCATATAAACTATTCCAACAATGAGTGCATCAAGCAACATCTTCGGTGACGGTATTTATGCACCAGTCACCTCTTTCTTTAAAGATGATTATGAATTAGACATTGAGACACAGATCAAACATGCTAAACATCTATATTAAAGTGGAATTACTGGTGTTCTTCTTTCTGGTTCAACAGGTGAAGCGATTCATCTTAGCAGAGAAGAACGTCTGAGTCTAGTTTCTGCTGTTCGTGCTGCTATTCCTGATAAAAGCTTTAAGATTGTTTCTGGGTTTCCATCATCAAATATCAAGGACTCTATTGAAGAAGTCAATCTAATCAAAGAGAACGGTGGTGATTTTGCTATCCTGTTAGTTCCTGGGTTTTATGGTTCTAAATTGACTCACCAACAAGGTATCATTGATTATTTTAAAGCTATTGCGGATAAAATCACCTTACCAATCTTATTGTATCATTATCCTGGTGTTAGTAACAACATTGAAGTTGATCCAGAAACATTTAAAGAATTAGCTAAACATCCAAATATCGTTGGTGTTAAATTAACTCATTTTAATTTAGATAACTATATCTTACTTGCTGCTCAAAAGAAACAAAACTTGGAAAATAACTTCAAACCAATCACTGGACTAGGACAAATCTTAATTCCAGCATTATCTGTTGGTGCATTTGGTGCAATTGATGCATTATCTGGTATTTTTCCAAAAGTTATGGTTAGATTATCCCAACTGTTCAAACAAGGTCGTCAAGATGAGGCAATTGAATTACAATATTTGGTTACTGATGCAGATAGATTGATTATTGATTTAAATTTCGCTGGTTTGAAGTATGCTTTACATAGGTTGTATGGATTTGGTAGTAAGAATGTTACTGGAAGACCACCTTTGAATAACTTGATTGATGAAGGTATTTATGCTAAGTATGAGCTATCTTTCAAGAAGTTGGCTGATATTGAAGCAAGTTTATAAGAGAGTGACAAGTGCCACTTCCTTTAGTTTACTGAGTTGTTTATCTATTTATTTTTACTGTTCCATATACAACCTAGTTAACGTATTATACCGTGCCGCTTACATAATCCCTTATCTCGGTGACACAATGTGTCCCCAACCCGAAAAACAATCGTTACTTTTTTTTCCTTTTTTTTTCTGTGTATAAAATATTTTCACTTTCCTGAATTTCCTTGAACAAAGCAAACAACCAACACATTATCTGCGTTTGGAATTGTTTTAAGAAATTGCATTAGAGAAGATGAGGATTTTCAACAATAGCTGCGAATTTCATTATCCATGGGACCAAGTCACTGCGGCCAATTGGCGTAAATATCCAAATGAAGTTTCCACTCATGTTGTTGCCGTCGATGTTTTAAGAAGAGAACTAGATCCAACACAAAAGATTTTGACAACGGAGAGATTGATCACTTGTAAACAATCAGTGCCTAAGTGGTTGTTGGCCTTAGTTGGTGGTAAGGAGGTCAGTTACGTTCGTGAAGTTTCCGTTGTGGATTTAGATAATCGAACATTAACATTGAGAAGTTTGAATCTTACAATGTGCAATTTATTGAAAGTTTTTGAAACTGTCACCTATAAGCCCAATCCAAATGACCCATACAGTACTGTTTTCCACCAGGAGGCACAAATTACGGCATATGCCACTTTCCAAAGAATCTGTAACAAGATTGAAGAATGGTCAGTGGAGAGATTTGGTGAAAATGCAAAGAAAGGTAAGAAAGGCTTCGATTCAGTCTTGAAGTTGATTGATGAACAACTTGAAAAGAGTGAGATCTTGGTTCATGAAATCAATGACTCATTAGATAAAGTTGTGAAAACAGTTGATGATTCATTGGATAAGGTTAAAGTGGAACTTGTTAAAGAAACAGAAACTATTTTAAAAGAAGCTGAGATCGTTAAGAGTTCAATCCTTCATGAATATTATGATTTCATCAAGAAGGCATTCAAAAGAAACAGTGATTAAGTCACTGCTACTTGTACATAGAGCATATTACATTACATTAGATCAAAAGTTGGATTACATGGCATGGAGTTTATTACGCATATTTATTATATTATTATTCAGTTTTTTTTGTTAAGGAGTTAGGTTTTTTATTATGGTTACGATGATTTTGTTTATGAGATAGGTTAATATAAATGATTATTACGAATTAATTTTGAAGTTGTACTAAATAAGCGTTGGATTTCGAAACAGTAATGGTTGTTGTTCCACATTAGGTCTAATGTGCAGACTCTTTGACAGATATTGACTCGGATGTGACTCTGTTGCCTCTAGAGTCCTGGACTTCAACCCAGAGCCAGATTGTCAGCTCAAACTTCAGGCAATAAGTGGAGAAACTTTTATCTGCCTCACACCATATCTAATCTTATCAACTGAAGTTCCCAAACGAACTGTTTCCGTTATCAAATGTTTAAACCATCCGGTACCTTTATGTGCCCGAACCATATCGGATGCATTGAAGCCGATAGTGCGAGTAAATAAACTCTAAAGTATGGCTCAAATCTCAAAAAGGACACATTTCAATTTTTCTCTGTACTGTCATACACTAAACAGAGTAAAAACTAAGATGCCCGAGCACGCTGAGCGGACACCACTATTGAAAGGTGTCAGAGACGACATCCTGTTGGATCCAACGACAGAAGTTCCCGGCTTTATTGCGTCTGAATTGGAACAAGAAGAGCTGCTTCATGAAGCCTCATACACAAATTCCCATCATGTCAAGCCAAATGATGAAGAAGCAGACATCCAATCAACCCAATCAATCGAAGTGCTATCTAAGAAAAAGAAAGCAGTCATTTTGCTCTCCATGTACGTTGGTGTTTTCCTTGCCTCATTGGATTCCACAATCGTCACTACACTTTCTGGTAGAATGGCCAGTGAATTCAATGCCTTACCAAAACTACCATGGCTTGCCACAGCTTATTTAGTCTCATCAGCGACATTCCAACCATTATATGGGAAACTGAGTGATATCTTTGGAAGAAGGGCATTGTTGTTGTTTTGTAATATTTCATTCAGTGTGGGATGTTTGATATGTTCAGTTAGTTCAAGTATTGAAGTCTTGATTTTGGGTAGATTTATAAGTGGTGCCGGTGCTGGTGGGCTGACTTCCTTGACGAGTATCTGTTGTTCTGATCTGATTCCATTGAGACAGAGAGGATTGTTTCAAGGATTGATCAATGTTGCGTTTGGGCTGGGAACTGGTATTGGTGGGTTCGTTGGTGGGTTGTTTGCCGATAATGAGAATTTAGGTGGTTGGAGAGGTGCCTTTATGGTTCAAGTTCCAATGACTGTAGTCAGCACTTTCTTGATTCATCATTTCTTGATACTTCCAAAGGGGTCTTTAGGTTTAGGTGTTGCTGGTGATGATATTTGGATCAAATTGAGATTAATCGATTGGTATGGTTCAATCAGTTTGATTGTTGCATTATTATTATTATTGACTGGTGCTTCAGTTGGTGGGGAACCAGGTTTTGAGTTTGATAGCTTCAACTTCATTGCCTTGTCAGTGTTTTCATTAGTAGCCATTGCTGTATTTGCCTGGATTGAACTCAATCAAAAAAATCCAACATTACCATTGTCCTTCCTCAAAATCCCAACAGTGTCAGGTGTCTCCATTTCCAATTTCTTTAGTTCAGTTAGTTTCTTCACTATCACATTCATTGTCCCAATCTATTTCAGAGTCATTTTCAACTTGAACTCCACGGAAATTGGTAAGAGATTCTCCCCAAACTTCTTCTATATTATCATTGGTTCATTAGGTGCTGGCTATTATATGAAGATCACAGGAAGATATCAAAAATTGTTGGTAGTGGCAGGTATAATAACAATCTATGGTAACTATAGGGTCATTAACTTATCACCATCATACTCAACTTTTGAACAGTACATCTTGTTTTCAGTTCCAGGTATTGGCGGTTCAATTAGTATAACCATTACATTATTAGCACTGATTGCCGCTGTTCCTCATGAACATCAGGCATCTACAACATCAATCAGTTATTTATTCAGAAGTTGTGGTTCCACATTAGGTGTTTCCATTGGTGCCGAGATCTTCAATAAGTCATTGAGATATTATTTAATCTCCAATGTTTTGAAGTTTGTAGGTAAGGAACATACTAAGAAGGAACTAGAACAGGTCATTTTCAAGGCATTGCATAGTTCTGAATATGTTCATCAGGCACCAGAATTCATAAAACAAACGCTGATTGATAGTTATGCTCACAGTGCTAGAAACTCCTTCAAGTTCGCTGGTGTCGCTGCTGTTTTAGCTTTCTTGGGAACTTTGTTCATTAAAGAATATACCCTACATAGTTCCATAAAACGTTGATCATTAATTACATTAAGTGATAAATAAATATCGGTATAGAACAAATGGATAGGAAAAGATGCTGAAAATGTAGTATGCTATTATATGTTAAATGACGAAAAATTCACGATCTGTTGAATCCCAACCGTTGAATCTTTCGAGGTCATCTTTTTTCATGTTGGTCATCAGGAATGAAATTGCTTGATAGTTGTTTCCATATATTGGGGATGAATCTTGATTATGTTGCTGTTCTAACACCAACCTCTCTTTGAGGATGTTATGACTGACAAACTTCAGTATGCCTAAATTCAAATCGTTGTTTTGAAACTTCAGAAAATGGTGAGATAAGAATTTCATTGGATAATTCTTGACATATTTGAAGAAACAAAAGATAAGGAAGTTATGAAACACATCATCTCTATCCTTTTGTTCTTCATTATCATTGCTATGGTTGGTCTTTCTCGATTTTAAACTCTTCAAGACTTTAGGAATTTGTCTAACCAACAAATCTTCATAATCACAACAAATTCTCATCCAATTTCTAGAAGCCTGCTCAATTTTATTGAAAATTCTCTTATGATTCATCAAATGACATAATTCATAATATAAGTAAACCAGTTTCAATGATATTCCAAACACAGAAATCTCAGAATTGCTCAACTCACTAAACTCAAGAAACAGATTATCATATGTGGATCTATAACCATTACTATCACCACCGCTATTACCCTCATCACTTTCATCATCATCACTGTCATCGTCATCATCATCGTCGTCATCGTCAGTATCATTGTTCGAACCAGGACTATTATTATTATTATTATTCTTACCTCCATTTACATCGATACTCTCATCCATTGGTTTTCTTTTGGTTCCATTGATCTGACGTGCTCTTCCCACACCAATACCACTACCTTCGTTATCTTCACTGGTGTTTTCATCACCATTCTCATTTGTACTTTCATTTCCAAACCTGATTGTAAACGTAGGAGGATTTGGTTCATCTCTGTCAGACTCTTCGTCAATATATTTGGGAATCTTGATGATTTGATCTTTTGGGGTCTCAAGAGCATCAATTTTTATTTTGAAATCTTTATCTTGAAGTTTCGCTTTTGAAGAAGGATAACGCTTCTTGCGCAATGGAGATGGGACTGTAGGGATACCAGATGGCCTTTTCTGTTGCCGTTGATGATGAGGTTTGAATGCAAATTTCTTTAACAAGTTGTAGTCATTATTTAAGTCACGATAGTAATCTTTGTATGTTTCTGGCATGACATACCTTGAGCCGTTGATGAATTGGAATGAGTATTGGAAAAACTTGAAATATCTGTATGTTAATGAATTCTGGAAATCATTGTTCCTTATTTGTAGTTTAATATCATTGAAGAGCAACCAATCTTCAGTTATTCCAAGATTACAGTTGATAATTATCTTCAAGTTTAATATGGTAACGAATCTCTCAAATGTATTCAAGGCAATCAAATCATCATTCTCATCATTGATCATAGAAATAATAACGTCGTTAAATTTTCTCAAAAAGTCATAAATCTTAGCATAATAAGTCCATATTTTCATGACTATGGACTTGTTAGTCTCTAATTTCATTAGTTCAATGACTATAATGGAAAGCAAAAATACCAAATTGAACTGTGACTCCATCTTAGATTCATCTTTCAAGGATGTTAGAAAGTAATCACCGATGGAGGACTTGATATCATTGTAAATGTCAACATATGGGAGTATGTTCTGATTCTGTAAGAAGGAATGAATTAGCTTAATATCACTAACTATCTCTGATTTGGTGATCTGTAACGAAGGATTCGGACTGATTGGGTTCAAATAGTATGGTTTTTTGAAGTCTAGTTTTCTGGAAACAGTAGTGATTTTATTCTTTGATGAAGACTTTCTGGATAACGTGGGTCTTCTGTGCATAGTATCCTGAGATGTTTGTGGTTTGTATCTGAACACTCTGAAGGGACCACTTCTGGGTACGCCTCGGTCAATATTATCAAGGTCTTGATCTATCTCATGGTAAAAATCATATAACCACCATTTGCATAAGTCGATATTAGATCTCTGGAAAGTGGCACCATTACCAGCTGGTTTCTCCAAATCAGACTCTTTTTTCAACTCTAGATATTCTCCTTTAGAGCCAACACCTAGCAGAGAGGCCCAATTCAATTTGATGTCATACCCATCACATTTGATCTTAGACTTCTGACACTTGAGGCAGATTGGTCTCTGCGCATCGCACTTGATCTTCCTTCTTCGGCAGGTCCAGCAACCGATAGCAGTACGTCTGTGCTGCGTCTTAATCGGGGCCATGCTCACACAGCGTCGACCAGTTGCCAGAGATCCAGGTAAATTGTAAACAAACAAACAAACAAACAAATAAAGGGTGGCTAGCGCAAAAGATTTCGTACAAATTTATCGTAGTGTCGGGGAGCCCTGGCCTTGTGGAGTAGCACAGGAAATGCCAGGCGAGGTTTTTGTCCAAAAGGGCAAAACCAAAACGGAGGAAACGGAAAGCGAGATCACCAAAAACAGAAAAAAGAAACGAGTGACACAAAAACAGGTTGGAGAGATTAAGCGATAACAAGGGTGACGATGTGTTTATTTGGACAGTAAAAAACGAGAAAATAGCCAAACAAGCCAGTTAGTGCTCATTAGCAGCATCATATTACCTACCCTACCCACTTTCAGCGGCTCGCTCGCACTATTGGCCCTATCATCCCACTCATACCACCAAAAGCAAGTTTTTCCGAGATCTTCTCTTAACTTCACCGTTTTCAAGAAAATTTCCATATGGCACGGTTCTGATTGTGATGACCTAAAAAATTGCAAATGCGTATTTAATGCGCTGATTTCTCTCTTTTCACTGCAATGCTTCTCGTTGTTTCTGAAGTCAGTATAGCTATGACACTACACCAAAGAGCCCTCCCTTTAATCTTCAGAAGAGCAATCAACACTACGCAATCTGCGAAATCCACCTTATCTCCAAATCCTTCCTCACATCTTGTTAGAACTGCTGACAATGCTGTGAAAAATGTTTTCGGTATCCAAGACCAGGCCAAACCAGTCCCAAACACGACATACTTGGACTCGCTATCTAATAAGATGCTTTTCTCATATGCCTCCATTGGTCTTTGCACTTTGAACAAGCCAATTTTGAACCTTGTTATCAAATTATTTCCATTGATACCAACTCCATTGCTGGATTTCTTCGTTGGTAAGATATATGTTGGTGGTAACACTCCAAAGCAAGTTTTAACCACTGGGCAAGAACTATCCAAGAGAGGTATCAACAACTTCATGTTATCCTTGACCATTGAAGATTCTGAAGGTGCTAAAAACATTGATATCAAATACATTATTGATGAAACAAAATCCTCTATTCAAACTATTTTGAAACCACACTTAATGTCCCAGTTAGCTAAAGCTTCTTCTGACGAAGATATCAACTCCATTCCACCAGGTTACATTGTTTTGAAACCATCTGCTGTTGTTGCTAACCCAAACAAGGTCTTATTGAACTACAGCAAACCTGAATACGCCGAACAATGGAAACAACTAAATGATAACTGTTCTCAAATCACTGAAGAAATCGTCAAGTTAAACAAAGAACTGAAAGAATTATACCCATCCAGAGAATCTCCATTCTTATTAACTTGTATTGATGCTGAGAAATATGATTTACAAAAGAATGGTGTTTATGAGTTACAAAGAAACTTATTCCAAAAATTCAACAAATTAGATCAACCTGTTCAAGTTGTTGGTACTGTTCAAATGTATTTGAAAGATTCATTAGATCAAATCAAATACGAAAACTCATTGGCTAAAGCCTTAAACTACAGATTAGGTTTCAAATTAGTCCGTGGTGCTTATATTCATTCTGAACAAGACAGAGGTGTTATTCATGACACTAAAGAGAATTCTGATGTTTGCTACAACGATGGGGTCTCATTTTGCTTAGACGATATTGCTGCTAATAAAGAAAAGTCCACTGTTGGTCATTTAGTTGTTGCTTCTCATAACACTCAATCATCAAAATCCGTTGTTGATCAATTAGCTCAAAACCCGTCAAACTCATACTTGAAAGCTAACGTTGTCTTAGCTCAATTATTGGGTATGTGTGATGATTTAACATACAACTTGATCAAAGAACATGGTGTTAAGAACATCATCAAGTACGTTCCATGGGGTCCACCAGTTGAAACCAAAGATTATCTGTTAAGAAGATTACAAGAGAATGGTGATGCCGTTAGAAATGATAATGGCTGGCCATTAGTTGTCGAAGTCATGAAGGTCTACAAAAACAGATTTTTGAGTTTGTTCGCTTAGAGAACTATTAATACGATACACACAAGATTGCACATGATAGCATATGATTTTGGGTTTGGTTTTTTTTTTGTTAGTTCAGTTCGCTTTTTTTTGCATACATTTTAATGACTTATACGTTTGTTTTATAATTAATTGGATTCATACTAATAGTACTACTATAATATAGAGTTTATGAATATTACTATAAAGATGTAGCTTCTCGATAAACTGCAGCTGATGATGGACTGTTGCTTGTGTATCTAAAAATTCAGATAGGTTAGACATCTACATATTTTAAACATGACAAAACATCGATATAAAAAGATGAATTAGGAGATCACAACCAATGAGGGTTGGCTGTTTGATAGCCCGACCGAGGGTTAGTTGGCGCAAATCCCGAGGAAGGGTACTGTTGTTGCTGCTGCGGCTGTTGTTGCTGTTGCGCAGATGATGTCTGTTGGAGATTTGGAGATGGCTGATGAGGTAATTGAGGTACAGGGTCTGCTCTTTTCCAAGGACTCAATCCTGGTTGTTGTGTTTGCTGTTGCTGTGGTACTTGAAATCCTTGTTGTTGTAATGGCACTTGAGGAGATGACTGTTGAGGAATTTGTGATTGTGATGGTGATTGTTGACCGGGACGGCGTCCAAGGGCTCGTTGACGGGCCATTTCTAACTGTGCTTCTTTGGATTTCTCTCTTTCAGCATCTTCTTGAGGAATTTGAGGTAATGGTACCCTTCCTTGTTGATCTATCACCGGTTCACCATTCAAAATTGGAGCACCCTGATTTGGTGACGATTGGCTTGGAAATTGACCATCAACAATTGGAGTTCCTTGTGCTTGTGCTGATAAATTACCTGTTTCACTTTTACCTTCTTCTTGTTTCTTTTGAATCATTTGTTGTTTTTGTAGAGCCCAATCAAATATGTAATCGTATTTATAACCTTCTCTTATGAATAAATCTCTGAATAACTTTCTTAAATAAACATAATCAGGTCTATCTTCAAATCTTAGTGATCTTGTGTAATTCAAATAATGGACAAATTCAATTGGTAACCCTCTACCTAGTATTTCCGCTGGTGTTGACATTTTCTTCTCCATGATACGGTCATACTTCTGTCTCTTTGTGGCAGCTTTCAACCCTTGCCATGGTAATGCACCTTTACAGAAATAAATCAAAACATAACCTAAACTTTCTAAATCATCCCTTCTTGATTGCTCAATACCCAAATGGGTATTTATACTTGCATATCTTGCGGTACCTGTCAAGTTCTTGTTCTCTCTATAGGGAATATGTAGATGATTTCTTGGATCTCTGTATTTCTTAGCTAAACCAAAATCAATGACATTAACTTGAGACCCTCTTTTACCAATCCCCATCAAGAAATTATCTGGTTTAATATCTCTATGTATAAAGCACTTTCCATGAATATATTCAATACGGCACAACAACTGATCAGCCAACAGTAACACAGTCTTATAACTGAACTTTCTATTACAATAGTTGAATAAATCTTCTAATGATGGACCCAACAAGTCAATAACCATTGCATTATATTCACATTCGGTACCATACCATCTGACAAATGGGATACCAACACCACCACTTAATGCTTTGTAGACTCTTGCTTCATATTCTAATTGAGGATGTCTTGCATTAATACTTTCTAGTTTGATAGCAACTAATTCACCACTTATGATATTGGTACCTAAATAGATATCACCAAAAGAACCACTACCGATTTTTCTCCCAATTCTGAATTTTCTCCCAACTCTCAAGTCCATGTTGCTATTAGTATCAGTCATTACGATATGATAAGATCAAGGGAATGATAACAGACACACAACACGATTCTAAACCGACAAAATCTAAATCTAAATCTCAAGAAACCCACAATTTTGTAAGTATCGATAACTTGATTCAGAAAAAACACACGTAAAACACAATGTGGGGGGTTTTCCTAGATGTCACAAACTTCACACAAATGCAATAAGGGGAAACACAGACAGACGTGGCCACAAACAAACCACTATTTCAAAAAATGATGGAAATTGATTGTTGGCGGGGGCTGTTGACAAATGCTGAACACAGTACTTTCGAGCTTGTCTAAATGGCACTGACGGAGGGGAAACTGCTTCACTAGACGATCTTGGGCGGAACACGTAGTATTGAGTGCGCGACACGGTCTTTGCTCCCTTTTCTAACGGGATTCAAACGAGTTGTAATTGTTTGTGGTTTTGAGATTGTGGTTTTTGGCAACGGGGGTTTCAAATTTTTGAGTTCGGTTTATTTTTTTTCGGGAGACTTCCGGTGCGTGTGCTTGGGGCAATAATGCACCATTGGAGGCGCTTATAGTGTTATCTGTGGTGAAAGGACCAGTTAGCTCATTCCAGGATGGTCACAATAAGATATCTGCCAGTTTTCACGACTATAATGGACGAATTACTGGGTAGAATGACAAAGAACCAAAATTTCACGGTCACATGACGGACCGGGAATCGTCACGATGATTCACAATTTCAGTATTACCCGGAATTAGAACCCAGTTGCTATAATATAGCAAAATCATCAATACTACTATCTTACTGATAAGAGAAGGTCTTATACCAAGATTTACCTGATAGATGTTCGTTCGTGAATCATCTCTGAATTTGGATTGTAATCTACGTTTTTACCCTCATACTGTGGGTGTTCCTGACGAATTCACCTATCAATAGCCAAGGACTCAGACGAACTGTCCAAGTCTGAACCCCTAGAGACTGTAATTTGAAAACTATGGTATGGATACAACTAAATTCTTGATCTGGCATCAATCCCTCACGAATCCTGCCTGGTCTCTGGATTAATAACTTGTAGCACTTCAGGCCATTGTTCATTCTGAACTGAAAAATAATGGATCCAACCAGATCATTGCGTTCCCAAACAACAGGGATATCCTGGTATTCACACTCACACCCACTGGTATGTTAGCATGCACAAATAGATCCAGATCTGCTTCAACTTCAAAATGTTTAGATCAATAGAAGTAAATCATTCCTCGGGTCTTCATACTCAAGCACGCTTTTATTCAGGGCCTGGTATTTCAAAATCCAGGAACTCCTGAAGCCTGAGGCCAGGGGAAGGAAGTATGCTTTAAGAAGTTGTTACTGATATCAATAGAAGCTCAGGTAAACCATTGCAATCCCATGCTAAGGCTCCATTCATGGCTACTTTCAAGATCCGTAAGTATGAACTACTAGCTGGTGAAACTTTAACAATTGAGCAATGGCAAGGTGCTATTTTCAAAGTTGGTGATGATTGTAGACAGGATGTCCTGGCACTGCAATTGATTTCAATTTTCAAGAGTACTTGGGAGAATTGTGGTTTAGATTTATATTGTTTCCCTTACAGAGTCACTGCTACTGCTCCAGGTTGTGGTGTTATTGATGTCTTGCCAAATTCCATTTCAAGAGATATGTTAGGTAGAGAAGCTGTGAACGGATTGAATGAATACTTTGTCAGTAAGTTTGGTAATGAAAACTCCATTGAATTTGAAAATGCAAGAAATAACTTTGTTAAATCATTGGCTGCTTATTCCGTCATTTCATACTTGTTACAATTCAAAGATAGACATAATGGTAATATTATACATTGATTTTGGTTTCTGTTTTGACATTGCTCCAGGTGGTGTCACTTTTGAAGCTGTTCCATTCAAATTGACTAAAGAAATGATTAGAGTTATGGGTGGTTCAAATGAGACTGAAGCATTTAGAATGTTTGAAGAATTGTTCATTACAAGTTTCTTGAGTGCTCGCCCATACTTTGAATTGATTATTGGTAATGTCACACCAATGTTAAGTTCTGGATTACCATGCTTCAAAGGTGAAATGACTATTAAGAACTTGAAGAATAGATTCTTTTTGAATAAGAGTGAGAAGGAAGTCATTCATTTATTGAAAGGATTGATCAAGAAAAGTTACGAAAGCATGTACACTGTTGGTTATGATAAGTTTCAAAAGATATCCAATGGTATTCCATATTAGAGATCTTTTATTCTATAAAGTTTTTGTATAAGTATTATAAAAAAGTAAATAGTTTTAAAGATTATTAATATTAATTTGGATCAATAAAAGTAAAACTAATATACAAAGTAATCATACAACCCATTCACACCGCAGGACAAAATAAAACATCATAAGAACCCAAATAACAAATCTAGTCTAAATCCATCTTCAAGAAATTTTCATCTTCAACTTCCTCTAATGTCACCTTTCTTGTCAACTTTGGAAATTTTCCTGATGTTTCTTGAGATTCTTCAAAATCATTTAATTCTCTAGTTTCAACATCTGATAATTCTGATTCCGTACTTGATTCATTATATAGTTGTTGCATTGGTTCAGACGGCGAGAATTCTGGAGATGATTGTCTTGATGGCTCAGGAGTTGTTTGTTCTGATGACGATCTGGATAATGGAACATTTTGATGAGAATCAGTGAATTCGATAGGAATGGAAACGATTCTTGGTTTTGTTGGTTGTTCTTGTTTCTTTGGTGTTTCTCTCTTTTCATTGGTGCCGACTCTGACTTTCATTGGTGATGGTTTTGGTTGATTTTGAGGTTGTTCTCTTTGTTGATGAAGCTTGAGCGTTGGTCTTCTAACAACTTTTGGAATAGTCATAGCCAAACAATTGGCAGTGGCTTTCCAAGTAATGTTCTCAACATCAATTGATCCATTATCAAACCTCAAAACCTTTTCGAATTCATCATCTTCTGATTTGATAGTGATCAAAGTTTCATCACCTTGAATCTTATAAATGATTGAATATCTGTCAAAATCATTTGTTCTGTTGCTCTTCAGAACTTGAATCTGATAAGACTCCGGGTATTCGTAACCTTTGATATATACTTGTGGCTTTGGTTTTGGTTGATGATGTCTTGGAGTGGCAACATCTGGTGCTTGATGGTGTTGACGGTGATGGTGGTGGCGACGTAGAGCAGATTGATGGTGCACAGGAATTGAGTAATCACCATTGACTAGGTTAAGTAAATCATATAATGAAGCAGATCTTGATAAGTTGTGGTGTGGAGTGTTGTATCTGACACTAGGTGATCTTCTAACAGTTGGTTTGCGACAGAAGAAATGACCAATAGGATCATGATGAACCGATGGCCCAAGAAAACCAGGATCCAAACTAGTGTAACAAGCTGGTTGGTGGTTGAAAGATAACATTGTTTGTGAGTAGAAATGTGAGTGATTGATTAAGATGATTCAAAAGAAAAGAGAAGAGATTTCAAATTCGGGAGATACTGAGTCTTTTCTATATTTTTCAGTTATTGCAAATAATTAACAGAAGTTTCTAGAATCCCATGCAACTGGAACACAAATCTGCAAGAATGTGCCAGAAGATTCGAGAAAAGTGTTGCACCAACCAGAACCATTTTCGCGAAAATTATTGTTAACCTCGTGAGTGATGCACGTATGCACGTATGCACAAAAGAGCGGTGTCAATAATAGATGATTGTCGCATTTGGTACCATGTTAACCGCATCCAATATAAATTAGCACTAGACAATGTTTCCCAGATTTTTGTCCTCAGGGCGTTAAGATTTTGAGAAATAATACATTATCGTTGGAGGCGATGTCTGGATGTTATGAGTTGATTCTCCGTTTCATTATAAAATTTCCACTCATCCCCCTTGGGTTATCAGTCGCTTCGAAGCAGATTATTAGTATGACTGACCGACTCATTTCTGAACCACCTGCCAAGAGGGTTAAACCAAATTCTGCAGATGGCACTGCAGAATCAGCTGGATTATATTCACACAAGACGCTAGATGCACTCAGACTGTTAAGGTCCTCTCACAATATCATAATATCCAAGGAATCGCTTGAAGAGTGGTGCCTAATGTTATCTGCTACTCTCAGAGAGAACGATGGCGGCTTCTCGAAGTTAGTAGAGCTTGCTACCAAAATTGAATCTACTAGTACATCTTATGGAGCATTGAAAGAACTGGAAACAAAGTTAAGTGGAAGTTTTGATACTCTTGGGAATTATGCGTCTTTCAGGAAAGATCCCACGAAGCATCTTTTATGGTATAATGGTTATTGTGACCGTGTGTGTCCCACAGGCTGGTTGCCTGAAGATTATTTTAGTCTGCAAGCATCGAAGCTGTTAGGAATGCTCGATGTCCTAGTCAAACCTGAGTATTGTTCTCAGTTGCTAACTCCTCAAATGGAGGATATAGTTGGGAATGTTCTTGTTGGAAATTTCAACCTGGTGTTTGTTGAAATTAATTCTGGTGATGATGACAGTATTATATTGGAGAAGATGTCCAAGCCGGACCCATTTTTGGAACAAGGCTGTCTGGAGTTAGTGGCAAAAACATTTGGTCAAGGTTCAAATCTAAAAGCCGCTGACATGATAGTGAAAGACTGGATATCCAGCACCACGTTTATGCAGGGTCGGTCAGCTGAACTCAATTTGACAAAGAAGTCCAACCTCAAAGAGGAAATCACTTATCTCGTTCAAAACTGTGATCAGGAAACATTATATGATAGGGATATTACAAACGCTAGGACCAACCCCAAATCAAGATACACTGTTCCAAGTCCATCTGCGGAGCTCAGAGAGATAACCCCAAACACCAGAACGCTGTTAATTTTGAGATCACTGTACAATGAAATTTTGAAGTTAGCTTCCCCTGAGGATTTCAAATCATTAGAAAAATCCACTATAAGACAAACTCCAAAACTCAATAGTTCGCTCACGGGGCAAATAGATGAATTCATGGGTTCCGCATTGATGTCACAGATCACAAATAAGATCGCCTCAGAAGCTGGTGTTAAACCCATTGCTGAGAAATTTCCAACTCCTGAAATTGATATTCATACGGCCCTCCTTATTCGTTTGAATTCCTACTTAGCAAAACAGGGTATCTTCAGCTGCTCTGGTGGTTCAATTAATAAAGTTGGTATCTATGGTGCGGTCAAGTCTGAGTCAAAGATGAAAAACCACAATAAAAAGATTTCATTTAGTGGTGCTATTTCTTCTTGTGTTAGTGAGGTACTTCTTGGTACTAGCCCCAAGAGAGTTCTCAATTTTGATACGTTGAAACAAATAACGGAATTGGGTTTAAGATACTCTGATAATGACGAAATGATGGCAGTATCAACTCAAAATTTGATTATACCAGATCTGGTTGTACAATATCAAGATTTACAGTCAAATAGCACAACTCATGCCATTAATCAAAATAAGGCGTTAAAAACTTGTGCTGTTGTTGAAGTTAAACCAGTTTCCCACCTCAGTACTATTAGTGAGCTAACCATGGCATATCTATCAGTGGTCACTGAAATTCAAGAAGCGGAAGTTGGTCCGACCACAACTAATGAAATCATAGATCAGACCCTTCAGAGGTTAGGTATCAAGAATTTGGATGAAATTTATACATTTGTAAGTAAAGACAAAACTAGATTACCAACTGCTGAATCTTCATTTGAATCAGACTCCGATGAACTCGAGCTAGGAGATATAGATAAAATTTGGGATGATTTCGCAAATGAGGCTGAAGCTTTACTTTCATCATACCCTGCTGATCTTCATGAAAATTATATTCAGCCAGGTAATTCCTCATTTGATGGAGGGTCAAGAACAATGGTTCCAATGCCATTGTCATCGAAAAGAAGCAGAGTTCATAAAATAATTAAATTTGGAATTGGTATTCTAGACCAAGTCATCAAGCAGCTGCTTTCGACACAATGTCCAATTGGGTTTCTAACTAATGGTGTTGATGTAATAACCATTAAGTTAGCTGATCTGAGGTCACCAAGATTATTAGACGGTTTGAAGGTAAAACCACCTAAAGGATCTACAAAGACCATTGATCTGCTAATGTTGTCAGCTGATAGTGTGGTATTGGAATACACATCTATCTATGGCAGGTTTTCCAATCTTATATCTTATATTTCCACATGTGTTCTGAAAGAAGTGCAATCTGACTTGGAATCACCATATGCGCCATCCATTAAGTCAGAAAAAACTTCAAGGTATCATCATATTGACTTACTTATGAATTATACTACAGAGACCGATGCACTTAAGATATTGAGAATGGCACAACAACGACTATTGATTCTTAGACTGTTTAACGTTTTTGATGAGAGTCCAGAAAACGTCTCAAGGATTTATGACGGAAAGACAAGGGAAAATACCTCTAAACTTGTCCAGATGTGTATAGAGATGAATAATGAATCCCGAAGTAGTACTTACACATTGGAAGAGTTGTCAAAAATGATATTTGAAGAGTTTCTGAGTTACGAAGAATTATCCTCTGGTATTGAAGAATTGCTGGTTTGCTACAGATCTTCCTT